>FIZV01001940.1:0-25358 GCA_900050545.1 Trionymus perrisii | reverse complement strand
CAATGAAATAGTTATTTTTAAGAAGTTTTATAAAGTTTAGCTACATTTCAAAAATTGTCCAAACTTTAAAATTAGTCTAATTTTATTAAATTTTTTAAATGACCAAATTTCAGATTTCTATTGAATTTTGAATTTTTTTCGAAATTTGTGGTGCTACATAATTTATGGTATTATTTGTAAAAATTTATCAAGCTTCAGAGTTGAAATTTTGTGACCAAATTTTGAGAATTTTTAAAATTAGAAAATTTCAAATTAGATAATTAGTTTTGGAAATTTTGCCAAGAATCAAGTATTGTTAAGTTGATAAGAAAAACCAGATTTTCTAACGCAGCTTTTACGTCAATAAGAAAGTAGTTTTTTCTTCTTCAGTTACCTATTTGTTTATTTTTGTACGTAATTTAAAAATTTTCATTTTCTTTTTCAATTTGAAAATTATGATCTAAAAAATTTCAAATAATTATAACAAAATAGAGCACCTGGTGAAAAGTGTTATTCTTGAAAAGAGCTGAAGTACCAGGTCTATTGAACATACGAATTTGTCAAAGAAAGAAAATCTTCCCTCAGCGTAACTTTACAGAAGAGCTAGGTGTACGAAGAGCTTTTTATCTTGCCATATACGTACCTATACAATTTCATTCGAAGGAAACAGCTTTCTTTGAGTAAATATTGGATCGATTTCGTGATGAAATAGAGTAAGAGAGTAAGAGAAAGTATCGCATTATACATTTTTACTACGTGTGTATATAAATAGGCACCTACCAACTGTTTCGTCTTAAATTTCAATTCTAAAAGAATTATACATTTTATTGGTTCAAGATCTTTTTCAAAGGCACGCTGCGATAGCGACCTACTCCTTCGCAATGGTCCAATTAGCAAATAAATACCAAAGTGATAGCTTACTTTAAATTTTAACAAAGGTTAGCTTGTTGCTTTTGATCTGGTAACAATAAAGCGGTGATTTTACATTTTATTACATTATCTGTATGTGCGAATCACTTGTTAGACTTGCGGTGTGAAAACATTCTACAAAAATTTGGCACGAGTGATTTTTTTTGTTTTCCTAATTTTTTTACACTTTTTTTTTCATACAATCTCGTTTCTCTTCGCTGTACTATATCAAAATGTTGATGAATATTGCTTCGAAGAATTGTTGGCATTTTAGCAACTATCTTATCTTCAAAAAACGTATAGACTGCTACGAATTGGTAGGTATATCAAAATAATTATATGTAGATGTCATTGTTGTCGCACGTGCTGAACAACCGATGCCTGTGAGAAATTTCAATCAAATGTATAAACTCGCTGTCTGTTGAATTTCATTACTTATTCGCAATACTATTTCATCATTTGTCATGCAGAATGCATCGAAAACTAAGAACCAATTGAGTACAAAGAAATGGGTTTATTTTTTGTTTGTTATTACGAGAATTCGCATTCGTAATTCATTTCGTAATGCTCTAAGGAGAAAAGAAATTGTACACAAGTGCGTCTATGAAACCATTGGCAGTATCTTTTCGATACTTGAAAAATGTTAATGTGGTAGATGAAACAATCGCGATTTTATAGCCGGTCGATCGCTAACTTTGAGTAATAAAAAACAGAACCTCATCAAAGAGATCAACTTGAAATTGATACTAATCCATGCAAATAATTTCTTAAGTAGTGGGCAAAATTACATTTTAAATTGACCATAGTACCTGCTACTTTTCGAGTAAGTGAATGGTAAAATGATGAGCAGGTAGGTATAGGTACATCGTAACACCAAGACCAACCTAACTATCCATACATATGGATATCATACAAGACTTAAAGATCAAAGCTCTATCATATGAATCAAGAAGACGACTTCACCACGAAACTGCAGACAGCCTGGCAACAGAAAATTGTCTACTTAATCATAATAACACCCGTTGAATAAATGATCGTCTCAGTGATGAAAATGCAATGAAACAAAGCTAGAAATAGCGATTTCATTATGAAAGAACTCGCCGAATAATCTTGATATCTATGACGTCAATGAGTAGTACTCGGGCGATTTTAAATATCTTTTTTATATGACTATATTAATTGTAAACAGCGGCCAACGAATAAATTAATGTTTCTTTCGCGATGAGGAGTATTCTAAGAAGCAAACTTTCCAAGGGGAAAGAACCGAATTTTCAATTTTGGCAATGAGGCCAGTTTCGGCGTCGCTTCAAGTAATTAATATCAAAACACAGTTAATACCTTGTGTACTATTCCATCCACAATTAACCGTCTCAAAAGAGCTTTTTTTCGTCTCATATACGTATTTTTCATATTTTGCCAACTTGGAAAATTGCTTTTTTAGGTTAATGTCGAACGTATGAATTTTAATCTTGTGTAAATAAAGTACACGTATTCGTAGATACGTAAAACAAACCTCACTCGGTTCTCTACATTAATCTCAAAACGACAGCAAAAATTGTACGTTCACTCTTGATTTAAAAACCCAAGTACGTACACAAATAGTTTTTGTTTTTTTGGTACCCAATTCAATTTGAAATAATTTTACATGCCGCGACCTTATAATGTACAACATCTCCAATGAATCCAATAATAAATCGTTATGCCATCATTCAAGTCAGCAAGTTTTACCCACGAAAAAAAATGTTTACAAAAAATACCCCCAATTTTTAAAAACATGAACATGCAAAACTAAGCGAACTCGAGGTGATTAATTATTCGCTAAATTACATGTACCAAAGTAAAGTAGATCATAATTCTACTTGCGTAGGTAAATTTACTAAAATTTACTACACTCGGTAAATAGTGAAATAGCTCACAAATTTTTAAGAAATTTCTCAATGAATCAAGCCCTTTTTATACCTACGTAGAACTTAGAAGGCGATACACCACCCACGAAAGTTTAGCGATACCTAATGCATTATGTGATATTTAGGGTATTCAGCAAAATCGCCAACAAAACTGGTGTTTTCTGTGTACCAAACTGTTTTTAGAAACTAGGTTTTTACGACTGTTTTAAAACTTACAGAACAGAACATATATCACCTTTTCGTTATTACTATGTAATGCAAGTATATACCTAGTACCTACTTATAACATGCTTTATAATTCGTTATAGAGTAGGTAGGTAAATAAAAAAAATAAAATAACAAGAAATCCGTATCTTACCAATATTTCACCAAGATTGAAAATCGTGTGAGAAGTATTCCGGAAAAACGTTGATCTACCTTGGAATTTATCTAATAGTTCAAGCTACGATAGCTGAAGCAATTATAAGAATGTATCCATCGTCTCACTCGCAGGTGCGAAAATAACAGAACTTTCCATAAAAGTTGAACTTGGATTAGATAGTTTTATCCTATGAACACACGAGTATTTAAATCATTATTGGACTGCTCGATCATATCTATCATAGTGCTACGTACATTATATTATACATTCGAAAGTCACTTTACCCATTATTTTCACAATAGAAACTGAAATCGCTCAACAATGTCAGTGATTCAATCGACCACGATGGAGGATGCACAGTATGTACATTGTACCCGAGTATCAATCTGAAAACACCAAGAAAACGCCATTCTTGTTAAGGTACGATAACTAGGTATAGAACACGAATCTATTCTATTAAAGACATATTTACTTTTGAAAATTAAAGTTGTTTTTGGCAGCTCGCATAGTCACATCGACCTCCTTCATAGCTTTTCTGGCAGTTGAAGCAAAAAAGTGTAACAGAGAGTGCATAAAAAAAAACATCTCTATCTGAAAAGAAAAACTAAGTACCAACTGCAAATACTCACTTTATTGGATTTATTTTTTTAAACTACATATAAACTAAACAGTTGGTAAAATTCAACGCACTCAGCAGACAATAGTACTCTTTTGAACTTGAACTTCAAAAATGACAAAGCAGAGCACGCCGCGTGCTAACGTAAATATGCTGATAATGTTATCAACAGTGATTGCTAGTTAGTGATGGCTAAGTGATGGCGAATTGACGAGCTGTGCATTCTGCGGAGTCAGGTGCTCCAGTGCAATTTGTTTCTCAATTAAGAACTTCCCTTGGTACCCTTGATGTACATCCTTCAATATTTTTGTGCCACTGCCAGCATTGAGAAATTTTTACATCTCGCGACACTTCTCAATTCATTTTTGGAGAAAAAAACTCGCATTCTTAATATTTTTTTGGAATTGAAAAATTGAAAATATCTCATTATTTTGGATTTGGAATTAGCGTAAAAATTTAAATTTTTCAGTTTTTTTGAAGAAGGTAAAAGAAGTGCTGAAAAAAATCTTGGAATTTTTTCTTTAGTGGAAACCCCCTAACTATCTTTAATTATTTTTTTTTTTTATTTTTTTTAGAAAAAATAGGAATTTTTGAAGAAGTTTCTGTTTATCTCATCATTAGGGAAAAAAATCTATGTTCTTTGAAGAAATAAATCTTACGATTTCTTTGGATATGAAATCGTTTTTTTCGAAAGGGGTAGTGGATGAACTAATTACCTTGGTAAATATCTCATTTTTTTGGGATAAAAATTCTTTTTGTGGAAATTTTTTTTTTTAGAATACTTAAGTCTTATTTTTGTTTTTTTGTTTTTTGAATAAAATTCATTTAATTTCCTTTGAAAAAAAATTCTAAATTTTCTTAAAGTAGAACTTTTTTCATTTTTCACATTTAAAAAAAACTTCTAATTGTTGAAAAATTGTTTTAAAAATACTCAATTTTAAAAAATAAAAACTTTTAGTTTTTCGAGACTAAACTCATTTTTTTAAGTGAATAAATTATTTTTTTTATTATTATTTTTTTTTTTTAGAAATGAATTGAATAAAAAATCTGTAAATTATCTAAGAATACCTAGATAATTTTTTCTTCCTTTTTTAAGAGTAAATTTTGTCAGCTTTTTAAGCTAAAAAGAATTGATAATTATTTTTTGAAGAAGAAATATCCTTATTTTTGTCTTATTTTTCGAAAAATCGTCTTTTAATTTTTCACCCAAAAAAATCTCAATTTTTTAAATGTACGTAGAAAAATTGCTAAAAAAATTTCCAGTTTTTCGAAAATCTTTTAATTTTTATAAGGTCGAAATAACCACTATTTTTTTTTTTTTTTTTTTTTGGGAAAAAACCCCTATAACCACTATTTTTTTTTTTTTTTTTTTTTTTGGAGAAAAACCTCTAATTTTTTCAAACAAAAAACTTCCAAAATTTTCCAGAAAAAATGTCAATATTTTTGAAAAATATGTCTTTTATCTAAAGAGAATAAAAATTATGATTTTTTTGTCTTAATCTTTTTTAGAAATAAATCCCACGACTTTTTTGGAGAAAAGAATTTCTCATTCCTTGGAATAAAAATATTCCTAAATTGGTGAAAAGAATCAATCTTACATTCAAAATTGCAAAATTTTCAATTCACCTCCTCTTCAGAAAAAAATCAAGCTAGGTACATGACAAAAATTTTCAAGTTTCCGGCACTGGTTGAAACGAAAATACGGTCGCCGCTTGAAAGAAATGAACATTAAAATATTTTTGAACTTATTGCATTTTTTCTTGGATGAAAATTTTCCCCAACTAATCGTAAAATTTAATCGAGCCCGATGCAATTGCATTGTGCATCCTTTGCATTCCCTCACGCCGCCGTCATTGGTTATCAACTTATCAAGTTCATCAGAGTTCACGATTCGGCAATTCACATACTCTTACTTTGGAAGGCGAACACCTAAAACGAATTATTTTTAGAAAAGTACCAACAAATAATATCATTATATCTGTATGAACAGAAAATGGATAAGATATTCATATTTGCGGAATTTTATTTTTTGTTAAACAGTTAATTTTTTCTCAATTCCTGGTACCGAAGTTTTATAAATTCTGATGTTAAAGAACAGAAATAACTATATGTAGATAAGTAGATAAGTATGCTTACCTACCAGAAAAACTTGGTGAATTAATTCAATGGAAAAGACGTCAACGAATTGGCAGAAATTTTTTCGCGGTGTTCTTTTTTACAGAACTTAAACAAAATATAACCTCCATGTAATTGCTTTTCGATTCCAATAATGTACCAAATAATTTTCAGTATGAAGTTAATCGTTCTTGGAAGTACGTACGTACATAGATATTTCTATAAATACCTATTTTTATTTGATCTCTCTCTTATTCAAAAATAAATAATAAGCAAATATGAAATATTATTATCTAGAAAATCATATTCCATAAAGTAGGGATGTAAATTTTGTATCATGTCGCGTACTTAGTACCTAGACCTACCTACTACCGATGTACTCATATATTTCATCTTCTCGATAATTTAACGTACGTGTAGCCTAACGAGAGCCTAAGTAGATAATAAAATGTAGAACGTACCAAACACTCGACATTATAAAAAATGCTTCGTTCAGCGCAGAAGTTCATCCGAACCCGAAAAAACTAAAGTACCTATAATTTCCTCGCTCAGCACCCAAACATTGACGAGGTCGTTGGCTGAGAAACTTTTCTGCTCTTATCAGCTTCCCTCTTGATACTATTTCATATTCATACGCTTGCTTACGTATTATAATAAATACACAAATATTTATAAAAAGGAGTTTAAAACCAATGGAGTCTATTAGCAATTTGAAGATTATCCCAAAATAGTAACAGAAACAAAGAAATTAGAAGATTACACTATGTTCTCCGTTACCATGGTTACAGATTGACGTCAATGCATTTCGTAAATTTACGTTTAGGTAAATGAGAACGACTCGTTTTGATATTTTTTTTACATCGACTAACATTAATCAGTCTGTTATAATGTGTTAAAATTAACGTATCCGTTTGAATATAATGAGTGCATTCCATAACCTTTTTTTTCCACTTTTTAAATCTCCTACACAGATGGATGCGTTTTTAAGCCTCGAAAAATCAGAAAATAAATCAATTTATTCAATTTCACTGATGAAAAGTTACAAATAAATATTTTTCCAACTAAAACATCAAGTTCATCTACAAAAAATATAAAAAAATTCAATAATTTGTTAGAAATTTACATTAAAAATAATATAAATAAGGCAAAAGTTTTTCAAATCTTTTTCTGAAAAAAAAAAATCTTATTTGTAATTATTTAACAAGTGATTTCAGTACGTTTAGTGCTTCTGTCATTTCTAAACTTTCCAAAATTGAAATCAAATTTTCAACGCTTGGATCATCATCGTCCTCCCACCATATTTGCAATACATATCTTGCGTTTTCTAGATCAGTTGGTTTTTCTTTTGCGTCTGTAAGCCTCTCATTAGCGAAGAAATCCACCTTTTACAAAATACAACAAAAAACGAAAACGGAGCTTCAGATTTATGAAGAATAAAGAAAAATTACAGATGCTTGATATATTTACCTCGTCTTCCCTGTAACCGAATTTCAGCGCTAATTGCTGCCAATTCGATACAACTACTTCAGAAACTCGATCTAATATTTTCTCGGTTAAAGGTGTCTTATGAATTCCGTCCTCTTCCATTGGTTCATCTTGAGTTTGAGCTGAATATCGCATTTTAAACATTCATGAAATAACGTAACCATTTTTATTCAAATGAGAGCTTTGGATAACCAAATAAATGAAAGTGCACTCACGTTCTTCATTAACCACCTCTCCTTCTTCTGCTCCGTCCGTATTTATTATGACATCCTGACTTTCAACATCGGCGAAATCTTTCGATTTTTCTTCCGCGGTTTCAAGCTAAAACAATTATGAAAATATCAAACGATAAGGAGTGTAAACGTACGTGCAAGATTTTTTCGAAAAATAAGCGTAACTTACCAGGGTGGGTTTATCCTTGGAAATTTTATTTAACATGTTTTCTAAAAAGTCGGACATTTTGGAAATAGGATTATTACTTTGAGCGAAAAAGTAAGGACATTTTTGAGACAGTAAACGTAAACCTCGCCAGGCAAAATCCATTTCGCTCACTTTCCTAATATGGAAATACAAGTACCGAATTGAAGTAATTTTTTCACAAAATATATTTGAACTTTTCTTGAAATAAGTATACGTACTTATACTGTGTTTCAATCTGAGCGGCAGGATCAGCCTCCAAAATAGCCGCTTCGAAATAACTTTCAAGCGAGGGTAAAAATTCACGTTCTTTACTTCTACATGCCGCCATATTATCCGGTTTATGATTCCAAAGTCTGGTCATTCTAGGACTAAAAAAAATATATACGCATATACGCGACATAGCCTTCAACACTCTTTGTTATTCAGATATTCAAGTCAATGGTTCATGCTTACTTTCCCATGTAATATTTCTTCTGAACGCAAGCATCTTTCAATAAATCGCCGACAAATTTTTCTCGGGGGTTTTCTGGGGTATCGAAATTTAAAGTAGCATTGTTAGGTTTTTTTATTTCTGGACAACTTTCATTTTTCCAATTATTCCAACGTTCTTCCCGCTGCATGTAATACTATTATTTTAGAAATATTTCAAAAAGGCCGCCAGATAATAAATTTAACGCACCTGTAGAATTCTTTTTACGGTTTCCAAAAACTCTGGACCATCTGGAGGAGTTTCTTTAATGAGGTCATAGACAAGGGTGGTAGTTTTTTCAATCCACTCAACTTGCTCTGCTTTCAGTTTGCAATTTTCTCTGTAATTTTTTTTGTCGTTCAAAATTTCTTATGCAATGAAAAAATTATAGGTAATGAATCACGCTTACGGTTTAGATTTCACAGTCGAGGTTAAATATTGGAATAAAATCAAGAACTGAACCAACACGTAGCGTCGAAAATTTGAGTCACTAAGCTGCAACTCGAGTAATTTTTGATTAGTCAAAAACTTGGCAAAATATCGATGTTCGTTTTCGTTTTCTTGAAGTAAGCTTGAAACGTTGGATTTGGACACGCTGTCCAGTTTGTAGTGTTTCAACGTATTTAGAACATATTTACTGTGCTGTAAATTATACAAAATGTTTTTTTAAATATTTTACTGCTTTCAATTCGACGTAAAATTGAAAAAAAAAATTTTTTACCGTAGAAAACATGAGCCATTTCTGATTATTATACAAATCGTTGGGACATCGGAAAAAATTCTGTAGAAACCAAAACTTGGAATATAAAGCGTAGTCCACAACGACTCTGTAAATTATTTCAGTTTTCATTTAAAATAAAAATCCAGGTACACGAGTAATAAGTTAGCAAAGAATACCAACTTCGTCTCATTCAAATCGACACTCTCTTCCGCAATAAGTGAATCCAAGTCTCCATCATTGATGTAATCGGTTATGTTCTCCACGTTGAATTCACTCACAATGTTTAATCCTATGCATAATAATTTATAGGTATTATAAAAACATTTTTTTATTAATAAAATTAAGTGCTTAATGGGTTACCGGATCTTTCAGAAAATGGAAAAAATTGAGCCAAAAACAGAAGAATTCTTCCACAAAACACAGTATTTTGAGACCTTGATAAGCGCCTAAGTAAATCTGGAAATTTTTTTAAATAATTTTTCGTGATGAAAAGGAAAATAAAAAAATTCTAGGCTTTAATAACTTAAATATCATACCATTACACATGCGTAACAAATTATTTTTGCAAGGACCAAAAAATAAATCTTCTTTCCAGACATTTACATTGGTTTCTACAAAAGTGAAGAGGTTTTCACAAAAATCCAAAGTTGACATGTCGAAAATATCCCCAAGAAGTACCACTGGAGAACTAGATGAACAGAGGTCTAATCGGCAGGCCTCAATGTTATACCGTATGTATAACTTCAATATCTCTACATCACATTTGGAAATCAATTGCAATAGGTATTCCCTAAATATTTGATCAATCAATGATTTGCACTCAGAATTCCTGTAAATAAACACAGAAAATAAGGTCCTTTCAAAACAAACACCGCGAAAAGCGAAGAGACATTAGCCACCCACTTGGAAGATAATGCAGGTACTATTCTGGAGATTTCACTGGGGTCTTCGAAGTTGGATTCTTTGAACAGATTCTAGAACACATAAGTAATGTAATATAGGTAAGAAATAATCTCACGAGTAATGTGTGTAAAATAATGAGCAATACATCAATACATACGATCAAATCATTTTTGGCTGATACCAATGACAATTCGTTTACAGCGGCCATAGATGAAGTTACCATATCACAATTTAATATTCATATAACGATATTACAATTCTGCTGAACTATTTATTATTTTACTTTACAAAATTATTTCAATTCAACAAAAATTCAACCGGCATAATGGCATAGTATGGAGGAGTGGAAAATATTTACCACAAAAATTGATACGGTTATCAACTTATCATATTGAACTCTAATGCGCATGCGCTGAGCGTGGTTTTTGTCACAGATTAAATCAAAGTTTGAGGACGACTTATCAAATTTTTCTGTGAGCTACGTACTGATAAAAAAATTCAAAATACAAAATACCGATGAAAATGAAAACTTGAAGTTGAAATGAATTTGAAATACTCAGAGACGAGCTTGAAAGCTCAGATGATTCTCTAATATCGCGATCATGCTCCAGTTCAACATCTCATCTTAGACGATCAAATTATTCTTTGTAATGTAGTTAGTTTAACAAATTATTTTTTAATTTGAATACTCATATACTACCATGGCTCAAAAGCCTACATCGATCCATGGCTATGAAAATGTTGAATTTTTGTGGTGTAATATTTCTAATCTAAATAAAACCGCTCAATTTTTTTTATGCACTGCTGCTGTTTTCTTATTCTACCTAATTTATGGATACTTACAAGTGAGTTATCAATATCGTTTCCTTATCATTAGTATAATTATCTGGATCTGGAAAAATAAAATTTCATTTTTGTTTAGGAGTTAATGTTCGCCAGCGGTTTCAAACCTTATGGCTGGTATTTGACATTGCTGCAATTCGGTTTATGTTCTGGTCTCGGATTCCTTGAATTAAAGTTCAGAAAAATTGAACGAAAGTAAGATTTATGACTTGTGTTTTGAGTAGCTAAATTGTTTCGCCTTGACTATAGAATTAAATTAGTCAAATTGGAAATTGAGAAATAAAAATAATATTAATGTTATCGAATAGTAGAAATTTAATTCATTTCATATCTCTCTATTATCGTATTAATTAAATTATATTTTCCAGAATTCCTCTAACAATGTACAGTATACTAGCTGCCTTATCTGTAGGAACGATTGGGTTTTCAAATTTTTCGTTAAAGTACTTGAATTATCCTACGCAAGTGATTTTTAAATCTTGTAAATTGATCCCGGTAATGATCGGCGGAATATTAATTCAAAAAAAGAAATACAAGCTAATCGATTACATTGCTTCTGGTTTGATGTGCTTGGGCTTGATAGCATTCACTCTAGCAGACAGTCAAGTATCTCCTGATTTTAATATATTAGGTCAGTAATAGGTAAGATAAATTTGATCTTCCGGCATAGGTAATTCAATAACGCAGATGAAATATTTAGTTTAATCAATGTTTTAATTATTTATAACAGATACTAATTATGATACATGATTACAGATATCATATTTTAATTAATGAAAATCGTATTAAATCGAAATTATTAATTATTACCATTATTAGAAACAACTTTTTTATTTTAGTAATCAATATTTTATCATTGATTTATATAGTAGTACCTTTTTCCGCTGTGTTTCTCAGGTGTGGTTATAATATCATGTGCATTGGTTTGCGATGCTGTAATTGGAAACTTTCAAGAAAAAATTATGAAAAAACACAATGCGACAAATTGTGAGATGATATTTTTCTCCTATTTCATAGGATTCTGTTATTTGACTGTAATTTTGACCGCTTCAGGAGATGTGTTCAAAGGATTTCGATATTGTTACCAGGTAAATAATTTCCTGTTTTTTTATTCCTTCAAAATTACTGATTCAATTTTTCAACTTGAAAAAGTCCTTTGTTGTGTATTAATTAAAAATATTTTATACTTAATTCACCTTGATATAGCATTCCTCGAAGATTTTATTGCAATATTTCTATTGTTCAACGATTTTAAAACAACTTTATTAGTTATGGAATGTTGAAAATTTCTAATTAAAAATTAAAATTGCCGCCGAGATATATAGACGAGTTCCAATAATGGGTAATTAGTTCTCTTTTTTTATTGTCCTATTTCAAAATGATCAAAAAGGGAATACGGGTGAAAAATTGCATATGCATTTTTTGTTGGAAATAATTATTGTTTTGTATTATATTGACAAATGTTGATTTTTTTGTAATCATGAATGTGTATTGGTGTGTTTTTGTTTTGTTTACAGTACCCAACTATTTATTTTTATGCATTTCTATTTTCTCTCACCGGTTACTTAGGAATTGGAATTGTTTTAACGCTTGTTAGAACCTTCGGAGCCTTGACGGCTGTTACGGTGACAACATTTCGTAAAGCTATTTCAATAGTCATTTCTTTTATATTTTTTCAGAAGCCGTTCACGTTGAAGTAAAAATATTTCTTATTTGCTTTATTTTATTTCAACTGGAATAAATAACTGTGTTTGTCTTGTATCGTGTTACAGTTACTTATGGGCTAGTTCACTTATCATCGCAGGCATTTATATTAATATATTTGCAAAAACGGATTTCAAAATGTCTTCTGTGTTGGGCAATTTTCGTAGAAGGAGAGTTAAAGAAAAAGATTTACCTGATATCGTGTAGTTTTCGTTATTTTTTTCATTGTGATGATTTTATTTTGTATTGAATTTTTTATAATCAAATATACTGTTTTTCATGTGGTAATTGGCGAATCTCAGTTAGATAAATTAGAAAGCAAAAACTAAAACATCTAAAATTGATTAAAAATGTATTTTTACATTATTGTATAAAAACATTTACGATGAAAAAGTATAAAGATAACGAGTGATCATTTCAAATATCTGAAACATAATTAAAAATCATCAAAATATAATTCATGATGAAATTACTCATTTTTATGAAAGGTATTAATCAAATTTCACTTACTTTGCTGCCCAATCAGTTCGTCCATTCGAAGCCGGATTTTTACCCACATCTGAATTTAAATCGTTCGGCTTATACGTACCATTGAATAAATATTCGACATCGGTAGATTTTTGTGGCAACAGTAGAGAATTTTTCAAAACATAATGATCCCGACTGCGTAAAAAATACAATATACGTTAATAAAATTGCATATTTCGTGCTAGGAAGGAACCACGCAAGCCGTTTACCTTTTTGCAATATTAGTTGATCTTCCAGAAACATAACGAGCGATTGTAAGATAGTGTTGCTTGGCACTTAGTTTTTGCTGACTTGGCAAACCTGACCTCTCAGTCATTGGTTTATTTTCTTTTAGGTTATCTTGCCTATTCAAAAGTGAATTATTGAATTCTTGTTTGATTTCTTTATTTTGCAAATTCTCAGTTGCATCAGCTGTTTTGTAGCTAGAATTATGTTTAAATGGTGAGAATTCAAGAAACGATTTTAATTAAATCAATTCAAACACTTATATGAGATCAAGATGTAGTAGATAGTTACCTCGTTACTATATTTTGATTTGAT
Organism: Trionymus perrisii; assembly: GCA_900050545.1. NCBI lineage: Eukaryota > Metazoa > Arthropoda > Insecta > Hemiptera > Pseudococcidae > Trionymus > Trionymus perrisii. The sequence goes on along the minus strand of FIZV01001940.1, from coordinate 11,858 downwards.
AGTATAACATTCGTGTTTTGATGTGATTGCTGTAGAAATGCATTTGCATTCTGTTTCAAATTTATTGATTGATTCTGTATCAGAGGGATATTTTGATTTATGTATACGTTATGAAGTGGCATAAGTTGGGATTGTGGTAAGTTATTTTGCGTTAGACGTCTGTTTGCGTTTATTTTGGAGATATTTCGAGACTCAGATTCGAGTGATTTTTGACCAACCGAGAAGTATGGCATTCTGTTTGAGGAAAAATTGAATATATTTAGCGCTCGTAAGATAATAATGAATTAACAAACGTACCTCAAAGCTTGCTGAGCAGTTGGTCGCTTTGCCGGATCCCAATTTAATAACGATTCCATCAGAATAATCCCATTTTCTCCTGCATTAGGTATCACTGTGGATAACGGGGTCCGACGGAACTGAGGGAATGTAAAATGTATAGCGGAAGCCAATTGATAACCTTCGTACCAATCTCTCTGCAAAATTAAAAAAATAAAAAATAAATAGAAATGGCGTGTTTACTGTACATCAAAGCAAGAATTACAATAAGTATGTACACATTTTTATAATTTATGGCCATTCCTCAAATTATACTCATACCTACACGTCATTTATTCGGTGTACGAAGAATATACCTACTTAATGTTGCATACCTGTCCAAACCAAGATTAACTTTTTTGAAATACACTTAGGTATTAAAAACAATTTTGGACTAAGTAAATAATTATTTTCAATTTTTTGGGATTTTTTTTTTCAAAGTAAGTAATTTCTTCAAAAATTAATTTTTTATTCTAATGCATGAATTTTGAAAAATGTTTTTATATCAATTACTAAAAATAATAAAATCTTAACAAAAGGGAAATGTGTTCTTCGGGCACCCATATTGATGAACCATGTACTTCACCCTTATCTAGGTACGTAGTACGTCTAGGTAGGTACACTTCGTTCATTTCAGTTTACATAATATTTATACAAATAATATTTAAAAAATAAGATCTATTACATTTGTGAATTTTTTTTGAAAGCTCACCTTATCAGGAGTGCCTAAAATTGAACAAATTTTAAATATTTGATCAATTTCGCTATTTCCCGGGAATAACGGAGTAAAAGTATACAATTCAGCAGTAATGCATCCAACAGCCCATAGATCAATTTGACTGTTATAAGTTGTTGAATGGAGTAAAACCTCAGGAGCTCGATACCACCTTGTCGATACATAATCTGTAAATGGAGGCCGTGATCTAATTTCACGAGCTAATCCAAAGTCAGCAATTTTCACCAATTCTGTTCCACAGCACAATAAATTTTCAGGTTTCATGTCTCTATGGAAAAATCCATGCCGATGCATGAAAGCTAACCCTTGAAGGACTTGATACATCATGTTCCTAATAACCGATTCCGGGAACAATTTATCTCTGCTTTTCATCAACTGATACATATTTTCCTTCATGTGTTCGAATACAAAATATAAGGTGTCATTTTCACGTATCACTTCTTTTAGTTTTATCAAATTTGCGTGACTTAATTTCTTCAATGACTATAAAAGGGCAAAACAGAATAAGTGTATTTTTTTTAAATAGGTAATTTATATTGGTTTGGTACATAGGATATATTAAGTAGAAACTGTGTGAGTTTTATTTACCTTTACTTCCCTCAAATTCATTGCTTCTTCCCATGAGTAATACTTTCTTTTCATTCTGAAATGTATCAAATGAAATAATACATCATCATTATCATCAGTGAAAAATAATGCAGGTACACTTTTGGTACTAAGTATCTAGGTATGTATTTAGAACATGCTCAACATGTTATTTTTAGTAGGTAATGTAGGTATGCACCAAACATGTTTAGGTGTAGGTAGTAGGTATAGGTACTCCTCTTTCGGTTTTTCAAACAATAGATTTACACTCATACCCATTAAATAAATCTGTCGTATTTTAGAAGTAGGTATAGGTAAGTTCAGCTATAGGTATAGGTATTAAAGAATCTTTACTATTACTTTACTAGAGTAATTAATACTCATATTTAAATGAAATTTGATAAATTATGTAAGTAGTGCATATGTGTACATGTACAAACCTTTTTATTGCCACTTTTTCACCCGTATCAATCCGCTGAGCTAAAAGAACAGAACCATATGTTCCGTCTCCTAATTGATTGAAAGTGATGTATCTATTCATAACTGATTATAAATTACAAACACTTCGTAAAATTGAAAAAGAAAGTGCAACAGTAATTTAATATAAGCGAAGTGAGCATTTTTTTCTTTCAAAACATGAACCACTTTTTCAATAATAATCATAGGGTACCTTCGTTAAATCACGCTTTTCTACTAACACTGAGGGTGAATAGCTGCAGAATTGTGGTAACTAGGGCAAGGATTTGTTTACATGGTAACCGATTCATGAAATCACTTATCAATCAAGATATAAACACATGCACATTTTTGATCTTGTATTACATTCTTCATTAATTAATATGCAATTACTTATTGCAGGTATTTATATCACAAATCGATTTAATTTCGTTCTTTACCTACAGGCAATTTTCTAAAAGTTCATCATTAGCGAAACCCGAGTAGCTAGCGAGATGTTACTTTGATGTTTTCTATAAGATACTTCTACCTATCGGAAATCTAATTGAAAAAGTTTTCATATTGTTCAAGTAATTGATTTTCTTTAGTGAAGCATACGAATGTTTTATGAGATCTTTAGAGCAGACTGTTTTCAAGAAATCAACCTTTTGTTATTTATTCACGAAGTAAAAGGCGCATTTGTACTCGACAATAATTATAGAGTAAAGCAAGGCAGTTTGGTTAATAGGGCACGTAACATTCTCCGAAACTAGGACGCATTTGTGAATATTATAAAATTGTAATCGACTAGTTCAACGAACTCTCAATGAAACTGAGAAATGAAATTTACTTTGATATTAGATGTTATCTGAAAATCGTTATAAAAACATAGCATCATAAAAAATGTAATTCCAAATTCATTTTTTCACATTACAAAAAAAAAGAAAGAGAATTAGCATAAAATACCGGCATGCTATGTATAAACACCCATCATAATTTACCATTCGTAACTTTCAACTTAAAAATTACTTTTGAGGTACTTTTATTCCTTTCAAGCTAAAAAATTTATTTTCAAGGTTTTTTGAACCATTTAGGCACTTTTCCAGATGGCGCATGTTTTGGTAAGGCAGGAGGTTTCACAGCTGCTGGTCTGGCACTTGGACCTAAATCTTGTTCGGCATCTCTGTCTATTTCTGGCAAATGTTTCACTTCCGTATCCTTACTTTTCTTAGTAATTTTTCTACAATAATAATAAGATTGGCATTATTATTTTTTATCAATTTCCAAAATAAAACCTTGGGAAAAATTTACCTAAAATGATTGGCTACTCTGAAAGCAATATTCGGTGATACAAGTCTCTTAATAAATTTTTCTTGAATAAAATCATTGGGCGTATTGTAATCAATAGATTCACTCCCAAAATATAGATTGATACCAGGTACGGCACCAATTTCCACAAGTCTCTGATCATTTTTCAAAACAGTTTTCGGTGGTGATATATCTGTTTATAGAAAAAATTACATATTAGAAAAATATACTTGTTTTGAAAACCATTTCCAGGATAAGACGACACTTACAAAGATAAAAATCTAAAGAAGGAGTCTCTATAAAATTTTTAGTAAATTTGATGACTTCTAGAACAGTTTCGGATGACTTAAATATTCCCTGTAATACTATTCTATTGGGGAAAATTATTCGAATAACACAATGAGGATATAACGTCAATGTACGTTCAAGTTGCAATGATTTCTTTCGGGCTCTTATTGAAGAAGTTTCTAAAGATGACTCTTCCAATTCGGATCTACAGTGGAATAAATATTTAAAAATAAATACTCATAAAAAGGTCAACATAATAATGATTCTCAAGTACACCAACCTGGTACGTTTAATATCTCGCAAAAGAGTTTTAGCATCTTCAACAGTAAGCTCGTAAAAATCATCGGTTTGATCATCAAATCTGGGCGATTGCACGGAATCAATTTTAAACAATAATGCGTATCTTTCACCAATCTAAAATCAAAACGAATGCCCAGAAATTCATTAAAACGAGTTTGAAAGAAAATATATAAATTAATTTCAAGATGAATTACGTACATATTCGACTTCATTAATATTGAAAGGCGCAGTTTCTTCATCCGAATCATCTTTATGAAGGTGGCTCGTTTGAAGCTTACTTTCAGAAATTCGGTCTACAGTTCTCTGCATAGGAGTTTCGATTGATGCGCCTTTTTCTTTTTCAGGCGAATTTTCAGTCGAAGGTATTTTTTCATCGTCTTCGTCGATATCCATTTTTTCAGAAATATTTTTTTTTATGTCTTCTTGTGGTTTATCTTGATAGCTTACATTGGTTTCATTCAGTTTTGGCACTTCACTGCTAGTTGTTGGTTCATCATGTTCTTTCAAATTTTTAACGGACGACTCTTTAGGATCGGATTTTTCTTTTTCGATAGGTTTAGGTTTAGGTTGTAATTCATAACTACCAGAGACTGATTGGTTCTTTAATTGTTCTTTGGTACGATGTAATAATCTATCATTTAAAATACAATAAATTAATTTTAAGTAAGATATGTGACAAATTAAATTGAATACGCAAATACCTTAACAAAGCATTTCCACCGGTTAATCCTAACATTTTCAATGTGGTAGTTTTCAATTTTTCACCTATGACTTCTTGTCTAGTATAAATTATCACCGGATTTTCTTTCGTTTTAATTTCTTCACTACATAACTGATTAATAATATCTGATAAGGGAGCTGTTGAACAACGATATTGTCAATTTTCCAAATTATTTTCAGCCGTGCTCAAAAAAATAACTCACAAGATGGTAAAAATGATCCAGACAGTCGACTTCCATTTTCCAATTGTAAAAAGATCGCAATAGGAGATGCCACTCTAGATTTTGAAGCAGGAACTAACTCTAACTGAGCATTATTGGATACGCTACAAAATTGTACGGTTGATGTAAGATCTAGGATTCGATTATGAAATCTATTTGAAACAAATTAAATGCTTTGAGTTGAGTATCAATCTGAATAAAAATATAACGGATTTTTGAAAGAATTCTTGTACTTCAAATCATAGTCATCCGGATTTAATCCTTGTTTCTTACATACTTCTTCCAAGACCTGAATGAATGAGTAAATTGCAGAACATGTCAAAAAGTGCAAAAGTTCAAATTTCAATACAAGTCTAGGTAATGTTATAATGAAAATTCAACTAAATAGATGGTTTACCAATAGAACTGGAGTGTTTGGTTTCACGTTAACGCGTTGTCGTCTACCATTTTCCAATAAAACTACTAGCGAGTTACTCATTTTTTTTTACATTAAAAATTTAAAATACAATTAATTTCAAATTTTGCCTCATCAGTCCAATGAAGAAATTATCAGTAAACTAATTTCACGTTGATAAAAAAGTTTTCGTTTATTATTGCATTGTAGCAAACAGACAAATTTTTCGTTTAGGAATTACCGAATTAGAAAGTCCCATTCATTCACATTATACAATTTATTTCGCAAAAAAGGAATAAATCTTTATTGTTTCGTTTGATTTATTCGATTTTTAATGTGTAAATGAATTGTCATAACTGGAACGTGAAACTTTCCAACTTTGAAATAATTGAAATTTTTTATTCGAAAATGAAAACTAAATTTTAAAAATTACCAAATCGAGAATTTGAGATCTACTTTCGTGGTATAATTGTTTGAAAGGTGACAAAGCGGTCTCAAGCAACCAATCAAAGTTCACTTAAAGAGGATGAGAATAAGCACCTAATTCACTCAATTTGTCTACACAGGATGACAAAAAAATTCTGCTACAGTATTTTCCTGAAATTGCTATTTCGCTATGAATGAAAGTGTTTATAACCGTTCTTTTATTATTCGTTTCGTTTTTTCTGAGATTTTGATGAAATTATAAAAACGTTTGAATGACTGTTATTTCGTAACTTGCTTAAAGATTAAATTTTCGTTATACATATTTCTTCCGCCTCACTTTTCGTAACGTATAATGACTGCTGTTAATACCAACGTGAAAGCGGCTTAAGCAACATCCATCATGTTAGAAACTGTCTTACTTGAGGAGGAATACCGCCTCATTCCTCAGAATGTCAGGTCGAAAATAGATAGTGTTCTTTCGGAAACTTCAGAACGATATCTGAATCTTACAGCTTTACATGAAACCTTCAAAAGAGAACAAGGTTTGCAACTTGATATTCATTATATTATTTCGAACGCGAGGTTTATCATTATGTCATCGCTAGGTGAAACGGTCGAAGATTTGTCAACTAAACTGAAGCAAGAGGTTGAAAGACGGGAGAGCATTCAATTGGAATTCGAGAAAACATGTCAGAAACTGCAAGAATTAGAAGCAAAAGTTGACTCCCTTCAAAAACAGTCTTCGCAATTGAAGAATGATCTTATTTAGTAAATAATCTTTCGGAAAAAAATCTCGGTTTAAAAACGTAGATAATTTCATTCCAATTTTTTATGAAATAGTCATGAGAACGAAGCCAGAACTTATCGTACCCAAAGAGATGACGTAGCAGATGAAAAATCATCTTTACAAGCTATTCTGAATAGGCGCACTAATGAATTGGAACATTTAAAATCCGAGTATGACTCTATGAATGAAAAATATAAATTGGCCATTCAAGCAAAAATCGAAGCGTTGACTCAATTGGACGAAATTCAAGCTAAGAAAATTGAATTAGACTTCAAGTTGGTTTTTGATTTTACTTTTAAAAATTTATATATGTATTTTATTTTTATTTGTGAATTAATTTTAGAGAGAAGCGATTAGAACAAGAAAGAGATTTGCTTAACGAGCGAATGAACCTACTATCCAATGATGTCACTAAACACCATGCAGAAATGGCCACTATGAAACGAGAACACAGCTCGCAGATTATTTCCTTACAGGGCGAATTGCAACAGAAGAATGAAGAAGTAAATATAACTGACTTCATCTTAATTTTTATAAAATTTGATTTAACTAAAACTTTTCTTATAGATCCGAGTACTCTTAGAAAACGAACAAAATTACAAAAAAACTATCGAAACTCTAAATGAAAAAATAGAGGAATTGAATAACCGTTTAACAGGTCAATCAGAAGTTGAAAACGAATTACGTAACAAATATGTAGCTGAAATTGAAAGCCGAACTAAACTTGCGGATGTTTATAAAGGTATTATTTCGCATTGTATAAGGTATTATTTCGCATCGTATTTCTCGAGTATTACGAATACACACGTATCCCTTAATCTACAGAAATGAGTGAAGAGTCGAGTAAGAAATGCGAAGAGTTGGCATCAACAGCAAAAGATCTGCAAAAACTTCTAAATGAAGCCGCTGTTCAATACGATGACCTGGAAAAACGTTACACTATCAATGAGTCTACTTATAAAGAACATCTCCAAAAAAAGAACGACGCTATTGTGGCATTGAAGAAAGAATTGGCCGATGCTAACAATTTAATAGATAGCCTGAAACAAAGTATTTGGTTTTTGTTATTTTTTTCTTCACAACAATGTATCATGTATGTAAAGCCTGTTGTATTTTTCAGATCACTTGAATGATACTTTGGAAAATCTATCTCCTCATGCTGCCGCTGCCTATAATATCATGCGCAAAGGTCTCACTCTTACGCAAATTTACTCCGAGTATGCTAATGTTTCTGAACAGCTGCTGATCAAGACGCACGACAACGAGCAGCTTCAAAATACCTTTAAAGCTTTTATCGAAGTAAGTAAAGCAATGATCAGATTCTATCCGTCATGTAACAGTTTGTGACCAATTTCCATTAATTTTTAGGAACTTGAAGGTAAAGCGCATATTATTAGGAAACGTAATGAGGATTATGCCGAAGCCATGGCCACTATTGAAAAAATTACGCAAAGTTACGGTCAGTTGGAATTAGAATACGATGTTATGAAAGAAAAACTCGCCGATTCGGATAGAAATACTGCACGATTAACTCGGGAGAATGAAAAACTTCACAAAACTATTTCTGATTTGAGCAGACAAGTAATACAATTATTCTTTTTGGTAGTTTTTAAAGTTATTATTGAGCAAATTTGAAAAATGAGTTTTTTGTTTCTCAGGTTTGTTTCTTATTGAAGGAAATAGAAGAATCTAGAGGCGGAGAGGTTTTAATTAGACAAATGGGCGATTCATCGGATTATTTCAATTCTTCAGACGTAAGTAAATTATGTCACATTCCTATCTTCAAAAAATTTCAGTAATGCTAAAATGAATAAAATCGGTGTGAAATAGGTGATCAGCAAAAAATTGGTAACCTTCCACGATATACAAGAATTGCAACAGAACAACCAAAAATTATTGACTGTCATTCGAGATCTCTCAGAAGATTTCGAAAACGCCGAATCAAAATTGAAAGCTTGCAATAAAGAGGAACTAGAAGTAATTTTCAAAACCATAATACTATATGATTTATTAATTCATTTATTCGTTTAAAAAACGAAATAAAACTCCGGTTCAATTATTACAACTTTTCCATTTCAGTGTACTGTTACGAGCTTACAAAATTCACTAAGTGAGAAGAGCGAAGCATTTGAAAGACAAGAAAAAATTATTCAAATGTTGAGAAATCAATTAAAAATGTACAAATTATTAGGTGCTGACAAATCAGCTGGAGACCGAAGCTTTAATGAAAATGTTGATGTAAGATAATTGCTATCACGTTATTATAATTTATAAAATTTATATCATTTTCAAATTTATGAAACTACAGGTACCGATGATCGAAAGCGGAACAACGAAAGCCGCATCAATTCAAACAAGTGGTTCTGAAATAGAAAGTGTTCATTGCACTGAGGTATATCCATCTATTTTAACTTGGTTTTATTTTAAAATTTCAATTGGGTGCTAAATAAATCCTGAAAAATTCAGTTGCAGAAAGAATTGAACGCTAAAAATAGAGAAATCACGAACCTAAAAACGAAACTTGACACTTGCATTAAAGAACATTCGATCAATGAGAAAATGATGATGGAAAATCTAGAAAAAGCCGAAAAGAGTTTCCAAAAATTGTCTCACGATTATAAAACTCTAGTTAGCCGAACTGAAAACAACGAAGAAAAATGTAAATGTTTCAAATTAACTATAGGATCTCTAAAAGCAGAGATTACTGCTTTAGAAAACAAATGCAAAACGTACTCGCAAACTATTGGCAAACATGAACAAACTATCACCATTTTGAGAAACGTGAGTACAATTCAGGTTTTCAGATTGAATATTCAAGTACCCGTCATTATTTCTAAATTCTGTTTTTAGGAAGCCATGAACGCCATGAGTGAACTATCCCGATGTCAAGTCTTACTCGAAAACGCAAAACGTGAATGCGCCATGTTGAAAGAATCTGAAGCTAGGTTAACCGCCGAAAGAGACGTAATGAGACAAGACAAACAGAATCACGCCTATTTGCTTTCTAACATCGAATCGATCAAAACCAGTATCGAAAGATCTGAATCTGAATGGAAAATGAAAATCGAACAGAAATGGAATGCTGCTGATCAGGAATGCTCCGCGTTAAGAAGACGTTTACAGGTAAAAATGAACTATGTCAATGCGATTGTGGAATTGTTGCTCATATCTTACTCGTAATAAAACATTTTATAGGATGAACAAGACCGTTACAATGAAAAATTGACTTTCCTGGAACAATTGGTTGAATCCTCTAAGAATCGTTTGGGCGAAGAAAAGAAATCGAATGCTGATCTTTCTAAGATGGTAAATTCATTAAAAGCGGACGTTGAAGAAAAGACTAAAATAATTGATGAATTGAAAATTAAATTAAGAACATCATCTTCGGAAAATGTTGCTGAAATGGGTACGTCTTATAGTTTGGTTCAGTTTGTAAACACTCCGATGTCTATATTTTTCAATTGAATGTATTTTTTGTAGAGTTACTCATGAAGAATCTGCAAAACAAATATGAATTGGCATTGAAAGATATTGAACATTATAAAGAACTATTAGAAAATGCTAAAAAAGATACCCAAGAGATTACCAAATTGTCGGATGATTTCGAAAGTATGTTGGTTTCGGAGCGTGAATCAAATTTGCAATACAAAAAAGACGTAGAAACAAAGTAATTTCATTTTAAAAAGTTTTTTAATTTAGTATATTGACCTCGAATTAACTCAATTAATTCAACTCTCTTCAATTAGGATTTGCGAAATGGCTGGTGAAATAGCAGGGCTGCAAAAGCAGAATGCTGTGCTACAAAAACGAGTCAACGAATTGTCAAATCTTAATCAAACTTCTATGATCAGCTTGAATGACGAACTTATGGAAGAAAAACGTAAATATATGTCGATTTCTGAAAATGTAACTACTTTGAAGCAACAGTTAGCAAACGCTCAAGCCGAATTGAAAACTGCTCTTGATGCCAAACTTACCGCCGAAAAAAAATATACTGATGAAATGTTACAACACACTGAAGACATTAAGGTTAATAATACAATACGAAATATTATTCGATTATTTTCCGAAATTAATTTCTTCTATTTTTATTATTTCCACAGCAATTGAAAAACCAAATCGACGTCGTGGAGTCATTGCAGAGTAGAATAGCGCAGTTGACTGTCGAAAGAGATGCTGCTATTTTGAGGGCTGAATCTAATATGAATAGTTGGAATAATCAAGAAAAAAGAATCCGTGATGAAATGGACTCCCAAAACGAGCGTTTGAAAGATTTAGTCAAACAGAATGAATTACTTCTGAACCAAATCCAAGAGCTGAGCCTGAAGTTGACCATCAGACAAAGTCAAGTGAGTCGACATATTTAAAAAAATAAAAATAATATTAAATTAATTTTCGGTTGGTGCTATTTTTCAGGATATGTCGGAAGATGAGAGAAATATGTCGACTTCTTCTGATTCCGGTGATCGAAATTCCGATAATTTGTTGCAAGTCATTAGTTATTTGAGACGTGAAAAGAATCTCGCTAATTCTCAGTTAGAAACTTTACTTTCTGAAAACAGAAGGTAACTTCATTCCTCGTGATATTTTTATTTTTAAAATACAACTAATTGAAGATTTTGATACTTTTTAGGTTGAAGTCCGAAACCGAATTAATCAAACGTCAATTGGATGAAACTCGCTCTTTATTAGAAGCTGAGCATGAAAAAACCGATATTTCCACTACAACTGCGGCCAAACACGCCGAATTAATCAATAAAGTAATTCCTCTTATAAATGAGACTATGAAAAGAAAAAAAATAATCTTGAATAACAAACACTAAATTATTTCAGGTACAAACACTGAACGCTCTCAGCGATAGTAATCGCGTACTACGCGAAGAAAGAGATAGATTTGCTGCTGAATTGAGCGAAATTAGAGAGAAATTAGAACATATCGAAAGTCAGACTGTGATCCCTTTGAAGAACGAACATAGACAAATCTCTAATCAATTGGAATTACTACAAACAGAGAATGTTACCTTGCAGAAGGAAATCATTAGGTGGAAAACTCGTGTCTCAGAAGTAACCGAGAAAATGAGTAAAAACAATTCGGAAGATTTGCAAAAATCGTTAACACTGGAAAGGGAGGCCCATAATAAGACATTGGATGATTTGCGTTCTGTTAAGCAAGAAAAATCCAAAGTCGAAGATCAGGTTTGTGAAAAAATATAGCTTAAAAAAATGTTTTAATTGTTTGTAAAGAAAATCTCGTTACTACGTTTTTTTTTTTTTTTTTTTTTTTTTTTTTTTTTTTTATTGTTGAAAAAGTTGCAAGCCCTTCACTCCCGCTTAACCAAAAAA
>FIZV01001914.1:0-21082 GCA_900050545.1 Trionymus perrisii | reverse complement strand
TTTGGTATTGGAAAGGTTTAAAAAAAGTTTGTTTTAAAAAAAAAAAAAAAAAAAAAAAAACAATAGTAGTTTGTAGTAGGTATTTTCCATAAAAGGGCGGGAAAGAATATTTATAATTTTTTTCTGCAACAAACTCGTGAAATGTCCTATACAATTATACTATTTTTAGACTATACATTGACAGCACATCTGACATCTTAATTCAAAAACCTACATTAGTATAGAAAACGAAACATTATCCTATCCAATCCATTTGAAAAAAACTACCTATCTGTGGGTTTTAATACAAGAAAGAGGTTTTCCGAATTATAATATCTACACCACTTTCGCCTGCATTGTGGGGGGGGGGGTCTTGAAGTTTTTATGTTTTTTTTAAAATATATTTTCCATTCAATAAATAATTGTGATAGACGATTAAAATGTTTTGTTAAATTTGAGCACGCAATGAGGTGAAACGAAATGCGTGTCGAGTGCTTTTTCTATGGCCATAGGCGCAGACTTTTTTCTCATGCACGAAACCACCCGTTTTTTGTCAGTAGGTAATAAAAATCACCAGATTTATTGCTTTATTATTATCTATGCTAGCTCTAGATCAATGTCTCAAAGTGTATCGAATTTATACACTTACCCAGTAAAACATACACTTGACCGAATTATTGAATGATGGTGCCAACTTGTACTTGCCCTTTCAAACGTATACATAATTTTCACTTTACCTATCTAGTATCTATATATGAAGGTATACATATTTGGGTTTAGGTACTTCCTTGGAAAAGTAAAAGAAAAAGAAAAATATCGAGTCGAAAAATTAATTCAAAGTTTCCCGAACGTTTTTGAAAACTTTAATAGGTATACGAACTGTAGGTATAACTTTTCTTTCATAACTGGCTAATTGGATGGTCTTCGAACGAAGGGATTAAAAACGCTCCCATTCAAAAGAGAAACTTTTTCGGCCATCATTTTTAAAATTAATCTTTATATTGATGTTTTCTAATTTTCCAAAGTTTTTGTTTAATTAACTTAAAAACTCAGCATCATCTGAGATTAAATTCTTTTTTTATTTTTGCTGTAATTATCCAGTGTTTCTACTTACGGGTTTGTACTGGGTTGTTATTCAAACCTATAGATAGGATAGTGAAGAACTTTGCCAGTTATGTGACAAGATCCAATTAACGGAGGGGAGAGTTGAACATGTTCTTTATAGGATGGCCCTGATTTTAGACTTTTGATTTTTTGGGCCTACCCTTACCGCCGTTTCTTTTTATGAGAAAATAATTATGTTTTTTTATTTACTTTACTTTGTAATTCAAAGTTATAACTCTTTTTATGAGAAAATGATTTTCCATTTTTTTATTTTTCTCCAGCTAAAGTTTAAAGTACGTCTGTTGTCCCTCAAATCTCTGTTTTTTTTTTGTTTTTTTGTTTTGTTTTTTTTTGAAAAAAGTTTTTAATTTTTTGAAGAATGATCAGGCGTACTTACCTATCTACATATACCTACTTATTTTATTTTTATGGAGAAAAAAATCTAAATTTATTAAAGAAAGAATAATTATTTTATTTTTTTGTCCTATTATTATTATTATTATTATTATACCGGGGGGGGGGGGGGGGGTCGTCTCAATTCCTCTGAAGAAAAAAGTTTTTCAATTTTTTTGAAGAAATAAATCTCCGTTTTTATGGAATAAAAAACTCCTCATTTGGGAGAAGGGTCTTCTTTTTTGGAGAAAGAAGATTCCTCAATTTCATTGGAGTTGAAAAAAATTTCTCTGGTAAAAAGTTCGAAGTAAAAAAATTTCTTAATTATTTTCAAGAATTTTTTTTTTCAAACTTATGCAAAAAATTCCCTCCGATATTTTCGTAGAACGAAATTTCAATGGGGGGGGGGGGTCAACTTTTTGGAGTAGCAAATTTTTGAATTTCTGTTGAGTTGAATATTTCTTAAATATTTGCAGAAATCTTCTTTTTAAATTTTTTCGGAGGAAAACAATCTCATTTTTTTGGAGAAAATTTTAAACTCTTTTTGAATAAATAAATCTTTAATTTTTTCGAAAAAAGTGGTTTTTTTTGTTAGAAGAAGAAAATTTCTCAATTTCATTTTCTTTGAGTAGAAAAATTTTCTCAAATTTTTTAGTGTAAAATTATTTTTAATATTTTTGTGGGATTTTCGTAGAATTTTCGCATTAAAAAAATCTCTATTATTTTACAGCAAAAATATTTCATTTTCTGGAAGAAAAAGTAGATACCTGCCTACGTTTTATTTTATTCTTCGTAAAGAATTTTTTTTACGGAACATTTTTTTTCTCTACTTACTTGGAGAAAACATAGATTTTTTTAATTTAAAAAAATCTCAATTATTTTTAGGGAAAAGTATTTTAAAATTTTTTTGTAGTAAAATATTTTAAGAAGTTAATTTTTTTTCTAGTCCAGAAACTTTTTTTCGAATTTTTGCAAAAATCTCCGCGTTTATTTTTCAATTATTTTTGAGAATAAAAATTTTATCCAAAACAGTGAGCTTGTTTGAGAAAAAAATTCTCAGTCTTTCTTGTAGTTGAAAGTTTTTAAACTTTTTGATGTGGAAAATTTGTTTGGAGTGAAAAATGTTCTTGTGGCCTACCTAAAAATATTTTAATTTTTTTTTTTTTGAACGTAAGGTTTAAAAAATTTTTGGAATAAAAATATTTTAAAAGTTTTTGTGTATTTTTTTTAAATTTCTCATTGTTTTGGATTTTTTTTTTTTGGGGGGGGGGAATTCCTATTTTTTTTTGAGTTTGAATTTCAATTGTTCTGGAGAAAAAAATTTCTCAATTTGTTTGAAGAAAAAAATCATTCTCACATTTCATCGTATTACCTTGTTACCTTATATGTATACGTGTGCATGAGGAAATTTCTTAAAGAATGTCAGATACTTAACTGAAAAAACCTGCAATCAAAACTCAATAATTTTCCATTAATTTTTTGCGCTAAAAAAATTCAATTAGTTTTTGTTATCACATTTGAAATTTATTAGTTTTATAAAAAATACATACTTAATGGAGGAAGTGAATGTGTCGAATGAGTCTGAAGGGAATTTCTCAATCTGAACGTGTAAATAGTACCCAAACTAAATACTGCTTCTAGCATTTTACTATAGTCGTTGAATATTTAAAAAAATGCTATACCTTAAAGAAACGAATTATGCAACCACATGAAACATAAATGCATGAAAAGTTACATAATGCGATAGTTCGATGAACGTGATTTATTACGTAACATGCTTTTCCCAATTTTATTTCCAATTTAAAAAATAGTATGCATTCATTGGCGTACTTACGAAGGAAGTACGTAGGTAGTAGGTACTTACGATTTTTATCGTCAATTTTGAACTGAATTGATTACTTAATAAATCTGAAATATTTTTTCAATCTAAAAAATATCTTCCTATCTACTATTCAAATTACGTAAGAAAGCGAAGGTATTTCTGCTATTTGAAAAAAAAATTAAAAATAGTTACACCTGTGTACGCAAAAGAGTGTTTATTTCCGTTCATTTCGTTCGAATATTACCGTTGAAGCGTGTAATGAGGAAATTGATAACGACGCGACGCGATGGTACACAGATGACGATAAATAATGCATTATATTCTTGGCACGGATACATTGTTCACGCTAGTGACCGAAAATGAGTGACTTTTTTCAAAATATTGAAAACGTTTTAAAAAAACATTTTGGGAAACACTAGGTAATAAGGCTACATACTATCTTTAGAGTGGTTATAATAATTGGCACAAAAATTAGCAGAATGTTGATGAGATGATGCTCGCACTGTCTATGTGTCTCAATTTATTCATTGTTATCGTTAGGTGTCACTGAGAAAGCTATTTTTCACGCGATATAAAAAATTAAATTTCAATTTCGCGTTTATTCGGTACACGACATCGGAAATGCGCGCGTAGAAGCGGCCAAATAATACCTACCCGCGTTTTCAACTTATTCACGGTAAAAATTTAAATTTTAACGGATGTTAAGTACGCGGTTCTTGTTTCAGCACAGTTGAACTCGTTTCGTGAAAATGAAGCGTCTAAAATGTGTTCGTTGAAGAAGTGCGACGATTTTATACGTATTTTCAAAAATTACACCGAAGAATATCACACGTTGGTTTTCTCCGTCGAAGGGTTCGAGAATCTAACCGTAAGTACTATGAGTACTTAACTACTTTACCTACCTATTTGTAAATTAATTTTCCCCCTCTGTATGAAACGTCGTGGGTAGGTAACGTAATAATGTACTACTTACCTACCTATTAAATATTCAAGTTTTTTCTTTGTATTTCAAACTTTGTTACACATTTTTTGACAAACGTTGCTTTGTGACACGTAATTCCACTCCATATTTCGTTCGTGTGCGTTTATTTTCATTGTGGGTGGCTTGGCTACGTAGTACGTAGCCAATGTCATTATCGAAAAACTGACGTAATGACGATTCTTCTTTGTGAATCTTTTTACGTAGAATTACTTCGTTCACCTCGATGATTCATTAATAAAAATAATCATATATTCGTTCCAGGTTCAGGAAATAATCGACGAATTAGAGCAACAACTGAAAGAAAACTGTCGAAATATTGTTAGAGGGATTCGCTTAACTTCGAAAAACGGCTTCATTACGGTCAACAGCCCCGATCAGTGTCAAACGCTAATAAACACAGGATTAAAAATAAGAAATAAACCTATCACTCTCGATAATATTTGGGAGAAGAGTACCATTCTACAGTTATCCGCTGTACCACCGCATGTTCCGGATGAACAAATTATTGCAGCTATTTCACGTTTTGCGGATGTTATTGGTGAGTTTATTTATTTGAAAATACTTGATACTTTGCTTTTGGAGCTGGTGGAATTTGAGTATACGATCGCGAACGGAGTTCCTCGCGATCGAAAGCTTAAAAAATGAACTGGGGCTCAATTTTTAAAACCTTTTTCCCAGGTATTTCGCCTTCTTTTCCAAAAACTCTGTAACGTAAAGGTTACAATTGAAAATTTATTTAAACAAAGTTTTAGATTAAGATCTCTTGAATAATTTCGATTGTGAGAAAAAATTTTCGATTAGACCAATGGGCGGGCGCTCAGCTCACAAAGGCGACTGCTACCTCATAAATTTTCTGTTTTTTTTTGAACTTCCTTAGAAATATTCGGGTAATTAAAACTTTCAATAAATAAGTTTATTAATGTAAACAAATTATTGCATTAATTTTTTTTTCGTGCTAGTAAAAAATTTTATGTACTTATATTGAAAATTAAAATTTTAGAAATCTAAAAAGATTTGAATTTTTTTGAAAATTTAAATTTGCAAAAAATCCAAGAAATTCCAAAACATTGAATTAAAAATAATAAAAAAAAATAGGAAATTTGAAAAACTTTGAAAAAATAAAAAAAATTGCTAAAAATTCAACGATTCTGAAAATTTAAATAATTTTATAAATTCAAAAAATCTTAAAAATTTAAATTTTAAGAAATTGAAAGAATTAGTAGTTTTAAAAAAATTTTAAATGTTGAGGCAAAAAAATGAATATTAAAAAATATGTTAAAAAATTTAAAAACGATATTTTTTTAAAATGTGAAAACGTTGAAAATTTTTTTTAAAAGGAAGAAATTAAGGAATTGAGAAAATAGTGTTTATTCGCGAGCGCCTCGCTAGCTTGGTCAACCGGGTTCTATTGGAACTCTTTTGGAATATTTTGATGGTGTGTGGACGGAGAGGGAGGAATTATTTTGTTAATATTCCTAAAATAATAAAAGTTGCATCAGGCACTAAAAATGTGACAATTTTTGAAAATTTACAATTTCGTAAAATTATTGGATCAATAAAAATTAACGACTTTAAAAAATTCAGAAATTTTGAAGAATGTTGCGTTTTTAAAAAATTCAATAATATTAAAAAAGTTTTAGTTTTTGAGAAGCTGGCAATTTTCAAAAATTTTGCAATTTTTAAGAATTTAATAGGTAATTTTTGAAACTTTGCCAGTTTTTGAGAAAATGACAATGATTTTTGAAAATTCCGTATTTTTTGAAATGTGAACTGGAGAATTTAAAAAAAATCAGCAAATTTTGAGAAATTGGATAACTTTTGAGAGAATTTCAGTTTTTTAGAAAATAACGATTTTTAGAAATTTTTAAATTTTTAAAAATATATGATTTTTGAAAATTTTGTAATTTTTGTGAATTAAAGAATTTTAAAAGATTCACCATTTTTTAGAAATTTGGTAATTTTTGAAAAAAAATCAGTTTTTAAGAAACTGACAATTTTGGAAAAATTTGCATTGTGAGTTTTTGAGAAAATTACAATTTTTGGAAGTTATAAAAAAATGATAATTTTTGAAAATTCCTTAATTTTTGTGAATTGGAGAATTTCAAAAAATTTTGCAATTTTGAGAAACTTGATAGTGTTTTTGAAAAATTTTCAGTTTTTGAGAAGATAAACAATTTTTAGAAATTTGAAAATTTAAAAAAATGATGATTTTTGAAAATTCCTTAATTTTTGAAAAATTAATAATTTTTGTGAATTGGAGAATTTTAAAAATTTCAGCAATTTTGAGAAATTTGATAATGATTTTTGAAAATTTTGAAATTCAAGTAATTCATTAACTACGTTTTTGAAAATGTGAAAAAAATTACTTTGAATTCAAAAAAATACTAGTTCTTCAAAAAAATGAATTGTTAATTTATTCCATAAAAAAGCCCCCCTTTAACAGAGTGACAGTAATATATCAACTTTCTGATTTCCCTATATTTTTCCTCTCTGATTCGCAACTGGGGTGAAAAAACAGCTCGGATTTTGGCCATATGCAAGAAAGAGGTTCATTTGGTAGGTAAGTAAATAAAGCAGGTAGGTAGTAGGTAGGTACTAGGTAGAGGTACATGTAATTTCCAAACAAACGATAAGCAATAACGAAAACTTCAGAAAAGTAGAAATTGCAACTGAAACAACAACACTAATATAAAGCGTTTCAAAAAAATATCTTATCTAAAAGTACTAATTGAATATAATCCAGTCAATCAATGAATTACTTCGTAACGATTTTAGAAACGATAAATTACATCACTGTTTTGAAATGGAAAGATAGATATATCTACCCGAATATTTCAAAGTGAATCAGAACTCATTCGTAAAAATTGATAAATAGGTGCCTACAAGTTTGAACGTAGGCCTATGGCCTTAAATTTTCGATCTCTTCGAGTTTGTGATAGCAAAATGAAAATGACGATATCTTTTTTGGTAAGTAGCGTGAGTTTATTTTAACATAAGTAAATTTACGAACAAATCGATAAATTTGTTAAATTTTTAATTTCAAGTTGATGCTCATTACATGTTACACTCAAGCAAACGCTGTCCGCCAAAAAACGCAGATTCAAAGGCAAGTTCTCGACGGTTTAGTACGACTAATCACCAAAAGATCATTTCCACCCTTATTAAAAGAAATGAAAAAGTATTTCAAGAAAGACAACGTACTTCGAAAACTCATCACCGATGTTGTTATATGGAAATCGGATATGATCAAACGTATTTTTAAAATGGTGCGAGATAAAGTAGACGCTGTTGAATCAATTTTATGGCTATTGTTTAAAACTACCAGTAAGCCGAAAGGACGTCCACAATGGGAATGGTTAGATTCGAACTATGATTGGACTAGACCTTGGCGTAGAGGGACAAAAAGCTACAGTGGAGGAAATCAAAACTACAATAATGATAATAATGTTGACAACAATGATTATAATAATAGTGATGACGATGGAGGAGATGATGAGGAAGATGACGGAAAAGATGATGAAGGAGATGATGGGGGAGATAACGGAGGAGAAAGATGGTCATAATTAAAATTCGTGAATATTATTGGTAAATTTTGGTGGTAAACATCTGTCTATAAGGTAACACTTTCACATCAATTATTTTATTATGAAAAATATGTGATTACCTATTAAAATACCTATTATAAACATCCATGAACAAATAGGTACGTATATTATTTTTTAAATAAATGTTTTGATTAGGACATTGAGTATTTTGAATAAAAAATTGACAATTTAAAAAAAATACCCAAGTATCATTGCATCCTTCCATTTACTTTAGAGCCTATACATATCCTCAAAATCAAATACCTACCTATCATTTTCTTGAGAAAAAAAATGATAATATTCGAAGACATACATACCTACATAAAAAGATCCCTATTTCATGAAACTATAAACAGAATCTGTATGAGTATCGCTTATGGTTAGGTACTTGCATCCATCAACTTGATATCATAGATCAAAATACAGCGATAGCCCACCTAATCACTATAAATTATTAAAGAGAAAGAAATCAAACATTGGAGTTTCAATTTCGTACGAAACAGATGAAAATATATTAAATGGACGCTCATATTAGGAAGTACTTGATGCTTAAATATGTTAGAATGGAAATTGCCTAATTTTAATTTTTTTTTCATATTGTTACGTATTTAAAGGTCAGCAAGCTTTTTTATCTCTCAACTTTTAATCAATGAATTCTAAATTCCAAACAAAATGTGATGTTTTTTTAAATAGGTAGGTAGGTAGAATCCCTGATTTTTTCAACAAACTATTGCTATGAGCCATGAGGATTATATACATTATACTGGTAAGTTAATATCTGTTCTTAATTACAAGATAGGTATTTCTACCAAAGATTTGCCCAAGTACAGAGTCAACAAAAAATCATTGGCATCAATCATTATTGAATTCACTAATACTTCCAACATTTTCAGATATTGCCATGTTTTCTAGCTTTGTTAAATGGAGCTCCTGAAGACAATAATCAAATACATCACGATGAAAAAGACGATAAAGGCGTCGTGATTAAAACTATCGTATCAGTGTGTTACAAATTAATCAACTATTTCATTCTATTCATGTATTATCAACCTCTCCTGAACAGAATATATAACGAATTTGTAAAAATATTCGGTAATACAGAAGCACCTCCATATGAATATGATGATAACATAGAAGCAACTACTTATCGTTACCACCATCACCATTACCGTCACCATCATCCACATCATCATCACCACCACCATCATCATCACCATCGTCATCGCCTCCAAGAAGAAGAAAGAACTCTGATGTATTCGTATGATCGAAATCAAACTCTACCTCCTAAATCTACCAACGTGGATACCGTCTTACTAACCAAAAACTCGAATTCCAGACAAAATCAACAACAAGGACATTACAGAAAAGAATGAGCCTTGAGGCATACATTTCACAAGTATAAGCATCTCATGTTTTTCATGGATAAGTAATTATCTATGATGTGATGGCAAATGAATTTCCATGATTTTAAAAGCAAGAAATTTGTTCATAAGTACCTATAGGCTAAATAATAATGACGTTGAATTGCTTCTGAAATTTTCATTTGTAATTTTTAAGGATCTGAGATGTAAAAAAAATAATCCTTTGTTTTTGTACATACGTATATAATATTTACCTAATTACTTTTAAGCGTTAGTACTATCACTGGAGAGAAAACTTGAACATAACGTTTGTTTTTTTTTTCAATAATACCTATGTAATTTAGGTATGCTATTATGGAGATAGTAGTTGTCTAAGAATAATATTTCAGACTCTTTTTTTTTGAAAGATCAAACAGAAATGAATTTACAAAATTTATAAAATCGAATTACATCAAATATATCTTTAAAATTGTGCATCTACTAATCCATCCAAAACAATTGTAACCATTTCGCAGATCAATAAATGAAAATGCAAAAATCATCTAAGCTTAGCTCGTCCAGCTAGTTTTTTTTTTAATTGTTGATGATTTGAGAATTTGAGAGAGAGGCTAAAAAGGTCAACATTTTATCATACGTGGCTTCGATTATAATCAAATTGATAGCACCGTTAAAAAAATTCTTTCAATTCGCTCGTTTGGGACCATATTACGAGTAGCACTTTATAAAATGAAATTCAATTTTTTCACATTTAATAAGTTGAATAAGCACGTATGTTGTAAAAAAATTTATATTTAATAAACATGTACAAAGCTGCTTTGTGTTCACGTCAAATAGGCATCAAATTTTACATTCAACAATGAAGCTTTTCTTGCATTTGGTAAGAGTTTAATTAATTAGCCATGCTTCTGCTAAATAAATGCAAAATGAAATTGGACTAGCGTTTCAAATTTGAATTTTTCAGTTCCAATGTTTCATCAATAACTTTACCAATGAAAATTTTTTAAAAGTACTATTAATTAGACTTTTGAAATTATACCATAAAATATGGAACTAATTGCAGCATTGTAAAAAAAGGAAGTTCATACATGTTCACATGTGAGACACTTCAGGTAAGAGCAGGCTCAACTTGTGAGGGGAGGGGATTTCCAGGGGTCCGCATTTTGGACACCTAGAAAAAATAATGGACACTTGGAAAATATTTTCTGCACGGCCCGGATTATCTCTGCACGGCCCTGGGCAAGGACCTCTATGGAATCTATGCTGTGTCATCATTCATTTAATGCGATCCTATCCTAAAATGTAGGTACATTGTTATAAATTCGAAAAATTCGGAACCTTGGAGGAGTGCCAGAAGTGTGAAATTAGGGTTTGTTTGGTGTGATTAATCTGGACAATGAAAGGAACATTTCAAAATCAAGAAAATATTGGATGACCTAAAAGACAACTTCATTTCATTACTTTACTGGGTTACATACCTACCTACTTGTCTGAACGAATTTTTGAAAAAATAATAATTTCATTCAGCATGGTTTTTCAAATTGAAATATAAATTTCAACTTTCTTATACTCATTGAAAAGTGGAATTTCCTTTCAATTCAGGTATTACTTTTAATTTTTTCCCTCGTTTTTTGCAGGTACTGGTATCATTTTTCTACAACCCATTATCAAGTGATATTATACGAATCGCTCTGATTGAATCCAATGATTCGGTTTCGTATATGCAATCATTACCCAAAGAAACAAGATCTGATCTGTCGCTAGAAAGATACGGTGACTACGGAGATTACTACGATCCAGGATCAAACCAGTCCGAAAAAATAAACGAAACTGATCTCGAATATTACATGAAACATCTGGCTTCACTAGGACCAAGTACCAAAGCATATGGAGGACCAAATGTCAAACACAGATTTAGTTTCACTTTTTTCACTACGTTAACTGAAAAGCCCACGTATTGTACTAGAAGGAAAGTAGTGCGTCGTTCACCCTCAACACACGTTTACCAATACACCCAACGGAAAACGAAATATCCAAAAACCACCAGAAATCCGAATAAAAAAACTCGACTGACGACGGGATTATTGCAATTTTCGACTGCTCCTGTAAGAAGAAAACGATTAACGTGTGATTACGCCGAAGATACGGGTATGGATCTTATGGGTTTTTGCGATGGCCTGAATAGAAATTTTATGCATTTTTCAACGCCGCAAGTCAGGAAGAAAAGATGGGTGGGTGATAGTCCCGAACGAATGGATAGGTACACAACTTTTGAAAGTTTAGATAGAGAACTGCTCTATTCTGGTAGATACGCTCCTTGGCAAATAAAACTGTACGCTTTGAGGAAATACTTCGAAAAAAATCTAACTTTACCACTGGTCACGAAAAAGAAAATTATTGGTAAGAAAATGTTTAGAAAATTACAACGTAAGAAAAGTATACACGAGCCAGATTACAAAGAGAAAATGCGTTTCATGAATTTCGAACAATACTACAACGTTACTCGGTTCCCTTGGAATGGCACAGTACGACAAATTTATGTGGAAAAAAGATGGAAACATTTGACGCAAAAATTACCCATATTTTGATTTCGATTCGATTTTTTGTGCTTTGTATAATTATGTTAACCAAGTACTTATAAATTCTAAATATGATTTTAAAATAAATATAATTAAAAGAATGATAAAATCTTTCAATTAAAAACACCTACTTATTGATTTATACTTCAAAAAAGGAATAGAAGGGGAAAAAACATATCTACAAACAGAGCCATTAAATTAAAATTATAATGATTTAATGATCACAAACAGAAGTTCATCTTCATTCGATAAGAAATTTCAAAGAAACTGCTATTAATTTACATTAGGTTTATGATCATCAACTCTCATCAAAGATCTACATTACAGTGATGAAAAAGCGAATACGTTCAAGTACTCAGAAAAAATTGTTGTTCAATCGACAATTGAAAATATGAAACAATTGCTCATAATGGTGAGTGGAACGATTCATCAATAATTTTTTGTACTAACCAAGTAACACAACAAATAAGTATGATTATTCTAAGCGCAATTTTCCAGCTTGCATTGTGTTTCCCTACGTGTTTAGCTCGCAAAGACAATACTCGTATTTTTTTGAACGAAAATTCTTCAAGTTGGAGAGATCCATTGAAGTCATCTTTCTCACTTTTTCAAAATGCGAATAAGGTGTCTATGGTAAACAGGAATATCGAAGCCCATGCAAGTAAGAAGACCGAAAATTCAATATTTTTATTTTGATACAAACCTGTGAATGTATCAGTTCCCTATCTAGGCTATCTGAAACTAATTTTAAAACTTTTAAGTACTTAGAAAGATCATAAAAAAATCGAACAAATCTCGATTATTAAAACATCTGCTACACTTTCAGACTCCGAGTTGGAATCGCAACCTGTTCAAAGTAACCTAATGGTAAACTTGATGTATTCTGCCGGTTCGATGGTACAAGTGTTGATGCATTTTTTATTGGGACAAAAAAATAATAAAGGGGAGCTGATTGCCAGACAACAGCACAGAATGAAAACTTATAAACACGTGTATATTATTCCAACTACTCCGCCACAATTGCAAAACGATAAATTTTTTCATCAAGGCAATACTAAATCTTACCTGCTACGTAGAACGTTAAGACAAAGAGGCAAACTTTTAGACCCTGCGGAGACCAACGGCAGTGTAAATAACATTTTGAGAAATTTATACGCTGTTGTAACATTTTGCAAAGAATTGCTATCACACAAATACAAAAGTAAAATATTTGAAATGTTTGGAAACATTTTCAGTAGAAAAGCATCAACTTACAGAAGAACCTCGTATAAAACATCAACCTATTCTAAATTGGTGAAAAAACCCTCCAGTAGAAGAATAACTGTATAAGAGTGTAAAGAAAAATTATATCATAGAAATTATCATAATTTTAAAAATCCTAAAAAAAATTGGGAATCGACAAAATAGGTACCTAATAAATACATTATAGTGATATCAAAGTACATGTACATCCAATTAATCTATACCGATCAATTTTCTGTTTTTCGAAGACCAAGAACAGTTGTAGCAATAATACCTAAGTTGATCTAATCACAAGTTCTTGTTCGTAAAACTTCGATTAGGTACTGGCATGCATTGGCTACTTTTTATAGTACCACCTGCGTACTGCCAACAATCGTGATTCAATTATGAATTGATAACACTGGATCATACCATAGTATTAACTTTATTTTATCAGAACATGACTTTCATTAGCTAATCAGGCCATACGAAATCACCACTGCGGCACGTAATCTATTAATCGACAAATATTTGAAGGATGTTCACTGAAACTGAAGCAGTATTACATATTCAAATTCGAACAATGTTGGAAATTTATTTGCAATACATTTTACAGACCGTATTCCTGAAATGAAGAAACTATTGATAATATTGGTAAGTTGGAAATCAAGCTTTTTAAAAGTTCAACTCAATATCAAACATTAAGTTATCTAGCTACATTTAAATTCGAATTATTAAAAGTATTTACTTGCTTACTAAAAGAATGATGGAACACAATCATTATCAGAATATTTAAGTCTGGTGCAGGCTGTTTGAAAATTTGTTCTTCTTACAAAACACAGCATAGGTAAATATATCACTCAATTAAATCACATGGTTGAAACTTTTCATAAAAGCATTATTTTCAATCATTATCGCGAACTCTTTTCTTGTCACTCGACTTGTAATGTTGTACTGCATTGTTGTTGACATCATATCTAAGGATAAAGTGATAACAAAAACAAGTAGCCCAACCTCCACTTCAGTTAAACTGCGCCAAGGTCAAGGTCAAGGGCCATTATATTTTACCCCACCTACCAAAGGCCAGGACCCGACTTAGATAGGAATAATAATATATGATTGTATTAAGTTTCAAAGAGTTCCAAGACCAAGACAAATTTTTCGCGGTTTTTTGATAAACGAATTTTTGATAAGCCTGGTCTTG
This sequence comes from Trionymus perrisii, assembly GCA_900050545.1. Classification (NCBI taxonomy): domain Eukaryota; kingdom Metazoa; phylum Arthropoda; class Insecta; order Hemiptera; family Pseudococcidae; genus Trionymus; species Trionymus perrisii. Next base: position 6,856 of record FIZV01001914.1, on the reverse strand, counting down.
TCTTTGGTACACGTTTTTTTTCTCGGCTACTATTCGTATTCAAGTAGATTTTTAAATTTCCCAAAGTCCAAATTTTTATTTTTTATTTTTGGGAATCTGCGAAAATCCGTGTAAATCTGATTTTTATTTAGATAAAAAAATTTCATTCTTGTTGAGCAACAAAATAATTTATTAATATTTTCTCTTTTTTTCTTTGAAATAGAAAATCTAGGCACATTTTTTAGATTATTAAAAAAAAAAATCATTTTTGGAGAATGAAATAATTTTCACACTGTCAGTCTGTCAGTCACATTCATCATTTAAAATTTTTAGCCGCCACCATTTCAAGTTGTCACTATTGTCGATTCGACCCTAATTCATAATGGTATTTATGTAAAATTAAATAACAGATATTATTGATGTTTTCAGGCATTAACATGCTTAATATTTTCTATAGTCAGTGGAAATACAAATAAAACTGAAGAAAAGTCAACTGATAATGTAAGAACTAATTACGAACGCGAGCGAAAACCCACAATTACAACTACAAATCTACCTCTGTTCGTTCGAATATTTGGGAAAAAGCCATTAAGATTCATAAAAAAATCGATTTCTAGGATCTTGGGGAAAAACTTGACTGCAAAGATATCTCTGCGGCGGAATCATTCGGCTTCAAAAGACGAAAAAATAACAGAAAATGAAAAATTATCTCCTAGTTCAATTGTTTCTTCCACGAGAAATGTCAAGGACGTCACATTTGAAGAGAAGCATATCGACTTGAATAATCATAATACAGAAACACAACCCTGCAGATCAGGTTCATGGAGTACAAAACCTACATTTTTTAATCCAATGGAATATTATCGAAAATTTGTTTATACGTCGGACAACTATTCGCCTTCAGTGAAAATAAGAAAATATTACACACCAATAGACTTTTCTACAATCCAAAGAACCACCAACCAACAAACCAGAAGTAATCAGCGAGTAAACTTGAAGAACAACGAGACTTTAAGCAGCACCCCGAAAGTACGTTCAAACCCTAACAATGAAATCCAAATTTTTACCACAAAAATTTCAGTCAATGGAAGTAGTTACGAGAATCCACTCAACGAACAAACCACATCGCAATCTGACCAGAACTCTCAGAGTGGAAAGAGACAACGTAGATGTAGTGTACACTCATCCGAGTTAGAAGAAGGGTATACATACCTACTTAGAAAAAAAAGATCAGAATCGTCTTTCAATCCTTTGGCATACCTCACGAGATTATCAAAAAAACCTATTTTTACTGGAGATCATACACCAAGAAAGTATACCTATTCTGTCCGATACTATAGTTCAGACAGGAATCAAAATATTAGAACGAATTTCACTGCAAGCACACCCAGAACTAGGCCCATCGCCATCACCAATGCGAAATCTGCAATTACTACAACAACGAAAAAGTTTGAAAGAATGATGCCCAAACCTACGACAACAACTTCTACAACATCCAAGACGATGTTTAAGACCATGATAAGATATTGGTCCACAAAATATTACACAACGCCTAAAATTACTATAAAAGCCTCAGCAACGAATGATGAAACTAAGTCTGTAGGAAATATAACAACACCATCGAAGCCTAGGAAACATTTCTGGATCAACAATTGGAATCAACATTTTATGTCTTACTACATGGGTCCGATAAATCATACCTTCAGAACATACGAACCTCCGGTAACAACCTACAATCCAAGCTTGCAAAGTAAAACAACACGAGCTATGTATTATTTGACGCAATACTGGAACAAAGCATATTTTTCCTACTATACAAATTTCGACCCGCCGGATGAAAGTTTGCACGATTTTGCTAAACGTTTGGGATACTTTCCCGATTCCACAACACGTTTTCCAAAATTTAGAATGATGCCGAAACGCTACAGGCCCGAAGGATTTATCGATATATTCTCTCTCGACAGTTATTTGCGAGACTTAAGTGAACGTTTAGAAAATAATCAATCTTTTGCACCTCCTCACGAAAGGGACAGCATCAGCGCAAGCTCTGAAGATGTCTCTTACTGGTTTTTCTTCAATCATTCAGTCACTCCGGTACAATTAATTCCAGGTACACCGTGGAAAAAGCGACCTAGACCGACGATGAAACCTGTGCCTTCTTATTTCTTCAAGGATTCTATAGTGAGCCGGTACTATCCACCTTCGAACGAAGAAGACTTGGAAAGAGTACAAGCCGATTTCAAAAATTTTAAAAGAATTTATGTCACCAATAAACCAACACGTTTATTCACTTTTCGTACATTCAGAACTCCTTCGCCTGCTGTACACACTTCCGCAACTCCCTACAGCATGAAATTTCTTCACATCAAAACACCAATTCCCACGTTCCCAACGAATAAAGAAAGCACAGCTCATAATATCGATCCTTATGGTCTACTCAATAAGATACTTCAGTATAATGTTAAAATTAAAAAACCACTGTCTCGTAATGGTACCAAAGATGTCCAAGCCCATCTGTCAAAAGTTCATCCGGTCAATCAGCTCCCTCGAATTTTACAACTTCCATACACACTATCTCCAAAGTTAATGATGTATTCGGATTACCGTGGTAAACAGCTTTTCACTTTGCTCGGCAAATATCATGTGCATGAAAATAATAAGACGTTGGAATGTGTTCAAAATCCATCGGAATTTTTGAACCCGTTCAAAGTAGTAGCTCCTCCGCCCAAAAGTGGCTATTACAGAATTATACAAAGGCATCGAATCCGTAATAATGATATGATTGAGAAGAAACCTCTTCTTCAAGGCTCTGAGACGAAGGATGGAGAGCCAAAATTACTTCAAACAGATAGAACTGTTGCGGTCGAGATTAGATTTTATCCTATACAGACCACCTCAAAAATTAAGACTTGGAAGGAATATTTAGAATCACAAAAGAATCAATCTTCCTTTCCGAATTTGCCAGCACCCTCAACACCAATACAAATCAACAAATAAGCCTACCTCAAAGCAATTTGGCTAGCTTGCTAATTCCGAAAAATAACGTAAAATTAAGTTATTGTCGAGATTTTTTACAGAAAAAAATTATTTTTGAAAAAAAAAAAAAAATAATAACAATACCTACCTACCAGACACCAGTGCACCGGTCTATCACAGCGTAGGTATGAAGAGGGACACCAAAAAAAATATTATAATTTTTTATCAGCAGCAGGTAAATTGATATCTAGTATTATTTTATTTTATGAAATTATAAAATAAATTTTATTTTCATTTTCCAACTTTTCTCAAATGATGTTGATAATTAGCAACCTCGTGGAATTGGTCTTTTTACCAATTCCTTGACGTCCCAACAAGTTCTTTTGGAGAAATAAATTAATGATCTTAGTTTTTCAAAGTGAATCTTAGATAAGTCGAAATTCGTCCCGAAAGGTGATTCGTTAATTTTCAAAATTTAAAGCTAACCAAAATTTACCACAATTACCATAGCCGGCAAATTATTAACACTACATCAAATACTCGAGCTACAACAAAAATTTTAATCATGTTTTCAAGGGAAAGAAAAATATACAAAATTGTTTTGTAGTAAAAATTGACTTATTTTTTGGGGCCAGCGTACAAAAATTTCTCAAGTTTTTTTGGGGGAGAAAAATTAGGTACCTATCTAAAATTTTTTGGAGTTATGTAAAAATTAAGTAAGTAAATATAAAAAATTAAAAATTCCTCAATCTTTTGAAACAAAAACCTGTAATTTTTTTGAGAAAATCCGTATTCGTCTTCTACTTCTATTCCTCATTCTTTTTTATAAAAAAATAGAATCATAATCATTAGGAAAAAAACAAAAAATTGAATTTCCCAATTTTCTTACATTTTTTATTTTTATTAAAGTGATTTTTGAGAAAAAATCCGTTCGTTTGTTTTTTGTTTTTTTTTCAAGAAATCCTGATTTTTGCCTCAACTTTTTTGAAAAAAAGTCTAAATGTTATTGAAAGAAAAATATTTCAAATTTTGTGGGAAAATCAGTCATATTTTTTAGCTTCTTTTTTTTAAGTAAAAATTTCTTATTCATATTAAGAAAAAATTCCTCAATTTTTTTGAAATAAAAAAAATTCATTTATCAATTTTTTTTTAATTTATCAAATTTTTGGAAGAAATCTCTCAATTTTAATGAAGAAAAAAATTTTTTTTTTTTTTTATTTATGTACCTATTTTATTATTTTTTATTTTTTTAGATGAAAACAAGTCTCAATTATTTGAAATAAAAATATTTCTCAAATTTTTATGTTTTTTCAATCTTTTTTGGTAGAAAAATCTCTCAATTTTTTAGAATGAAACTACTTTTTGAATTTCTGGAGATAAAATTTATATTTTTTGCGAAGAAAAATTTCTAATTTTTTATTTATTTATTTTTTTTTTTAAATAAAAAAGGAGACTGATTGTTGTGGAATAAGAAGTTTTCTCAATTATTTCGGAGCAAGAATTCCCTCAATTATTTCTTTTGAGAAAGAAAATTCTCATTTTTAAAAAAATAAGAACATTCCTCAAATTTCTGGAAAGAAAAATTTTTCAAAAATTTGAAGTTTTTTTTTTCCAATTATCAATTTTTTTGAAATGAAAAAAATTAGTTTAATCTTTTTAGAGTAAAAAAATCTGAATTTTTGAATGAAAAAATTACCAAATTCAGCATTAAAAAAAGTTACACAATAGAGATATCCAACTATCCAAGGTTCTCGTCTTGCCAATAACCGTATACCTAATGATAATTTGCACGATGACTGAGAAAAAAATGCCTACCTCAACTCATCACAGCACGTTAGGAGGTAAAGTACCTATTTACTCATTATTAGGAATGCTGAAAATTCTAAGCTTATCTAATGATGAATATTGATAAAAATTACGAGGCTAAGGCTACCTCGTTTAACTTGAGTACTAGTAACCAACATACGTAATTTTATAATTTTTAATATGTGTATTTTTAATTATTTTCTTTTCAAAATATATTTCCCTTGAATGGATGCTACGGATACATAAAATGTGAAAAATATTTCCATTCTAATATTTAAAATGAAAGTATCGATATGCAGCTTGGTGAGTATAGGCCAATTCATTACAAATCCCAGATTGGATTAAATTTTTCGCTCTCCATCTGAATATTTGTTTCTTTCAAATTTATGGAGGGAGAAAAGGCAACGGTTTGAGACAAACTGCAATCAACGAAAATTGCCTAATCCTATCCTTAACTCCTGAATAGCTTATTCATTACGAACTTCGCTAAAATTGCTACCGATATGAGCAATGTTAGCAAGTCAATTTTATAAACATATGTACTTCAGAAAGATACCTACCTATCATGTTAATTATTTGTTTTAGGCTCTGCTAAGTTTTTTAATTTTTTCAATTAAAAAGCACAACGCATATCCGTATTCAAATTTAAGCCAAGTACAACTTTCACAGTCAACTTCGAGCTCAATTATGACATATTTTGATCTATTCGCATTCTCAAAAAATTTTACATCAACAACCCAGAATAAAACTTCAACGTATGACTCTTTCACTGAGAAATCTACGACGACTACACCGCAGAGTGAACTTCTGGTCTACGATCGTTTCACCGATAAACCTACAACACCAGAATCAACATCAACACCCCAAAGCAAACTCTTGACGTATCACCCTTTCACCAATAAATCTACAACACCAGCATTAAAACCAATATCACAGAGCGAACTGAAGTACGACCCTTCCACCGATAAATCTACAATATCAGCATCAACATCAACACCGCAGAGTAAATCCCAAACATATAATCTCTACACTGAGAAATCCACAACAAGGGTTAGGGAAATAAGGCAGACATTTAATTCCTTCATCGACAAAACTACAACTATAACACCGGTTTTTCAAACATATCGAAATCGTTATAACTTCAGGCACAGATTCCGCAATACAATAATTACAATTGTTTCGTCGTTAACGACAACTTCGCATCAAGGATCTCAGAGATTTACCAAATTAGAAAAAACCCTACCGTATTTCAAATTGGATAATATGTTTCAAGATATAAAAAATTACGCATACATAAGAACGGCTCTAAATAGCACACCAATGGTGCATTTGAATATAACCATACCACGAGTTCTTTTGGAAGGTAAATTTCCGCGACTTGCGAGCCCTTACATTATTCGAATAACACTGCCGAGAAAGCTAGCGCCCAAAAGCAACACAACTCTTCCCAATCGAGGTTTCCTTAGAATTGTTGGTTCGCCAATAAACATGATGCAAGATGGAAATATGGGATTAATTTTGGGCAAAATCGCGAACCAAATTGGTAACGCTTACAATATGTCGGGCAAAGATATTCAAAAAATGGGCCATGTGATTGTTCTCGGACCTGGAGGACAAATGATTAATAGAAAAGCTACACCTCCGAAAAGAACCACCGTGTTGACGTCACCGATGATGATGACAGCACGTTTACGTCTCCGTCTTAATTGTACTCTACCAAAAATAACAGATCAAGTGATTTACTTCGAAGATTATATCAAATATTTTGAATTGTATTAAATATTTAAGTATGAGCTAATGGTTACTTTATCAAAATTTACACTTGATTTGTGGTAACGAAAATTAAAAAAAAAAAAAAAATTATAAGGGGTGGGGGGTGAGGCAGTACACTGTTTGATTCATTTTTTAGCAATATTTTTTTTTTTTTTTAGTGCCTGTGATAGTATTAAATGCGTTTTATATACTTTTTGTTTTCATTTATTCCAAAAAACCTTGAAAATGAGAAAAACCAAGCATACATAACATACTTGTTAGTACCATACTAAAAGTAGTCTCATTTTTTTTTTTTTTTTTTTTTTTTTAAAAAAAAATTTTT
>FIZV01001911.1:0-15298 GCA_900050545.1 Trionymus perrisii | reverse complement strand
TCCAAGCTGATCTTTGTGTATAAACTTATCAGTACGCGGCGGTGTATGTATGTATTACCCCCCCCCCCCAAGAGAGGAAAAAATGAAGTTTATAACGTGTTCGATACATGGTGCGAGGATTTTCGCAACAAATTATTCGTAAATTTCATCAACATTTTTTATGGGCAGACAGAAGTGTTATTCAGGTTGTTCGCACTTACAATTAGACTACGATATATTTTTTATTTTTATTAGGTGCCTAGTACGTTTATTTCGAGCATGTTCTTTTCATACGTCGACTCGACTCGATTTGTTTCTTTGTCACTTTTTTAAGTCTTTTTTTCTTCATTTTTATCATCGTGTGCACACGTTTTTTTTATTCTTCTCCTTCTCGTGCATATCGTAACTTGGGCGAATACGCGAAACTGTACAGTCGAATGTGCTTGAAAAGTTCAAAGCAACAGTAATTAAGATTTTTCACCGACATTCGTTCGCGCCGCTCCTCATCTGCACTTCTTAAAAAGCTGCAAAAGCCAGCAAGTTAAAGCATACAGAGAGATATTACCCGACAATCTTTACCAAAAGCAGCGTACAAGAATCGCGTACGAAAAAAGATTTCATACTACCCTAATGTTTATCGCAGGGTTTCCTAAAAATAGGATCGCGATGACGGAAAAATCCGCGTAATTACAAAAACATCAATTTTCCTATTTACATATGTTGTTGGGTTACTTTATAGACGGGGTTGGCCACATAAAATCGTCGGATCTAGGTTGGGAAGAGATTCTTTTGTACGAAAATATATAAGAAAAGGTAAACAAATTTAGGATCAGGTAAAGTGTCCAGTAGTGAAAATACCTTAAGCGGGCAAATTTTAGTTTTCTAGCTAGGTCCTTTGGTCTGGGCTGTAAGTTGATCAAATTACTGAAAAAGGCGGTAAAAAATTGAAATTAGTTATTAGAGAAGAAGTCTAAAGGCCAGAACCGACACATTAAGGGCATAATCATTGACCATAACCAAAATTTTGGGACGCCTCGGTCAGCCTATTGAGGAACCTGTAAGACTGATTAACGTGAAAAAAAATACCTAGCTTCGATTTCAATTTTTTGGACCAAACAAAAGGTGGAGATATTATTTAAAAAGTAGAGGTCTCGAAAAAAGTTCTCACAATTTCTGCATCTGTTTTAAATGCATCCGAACAAATACCCTAGCTCTAAATTTGAGCCTCAAAGTACAAAACCACAAAAATGAACTTGAACATAAATGACCTCTTCGGACTCTATTTGGCCAATGTCGGCCAGCATGGTGTTCAAAAACTGGGGAGGTGTTTTATGGAGCTCTCGAGTATGCGGTATGGTGCTACAGCCTGTAAAGATCTACTCAGACTCACTCATTCGGTGTTACTGTCGAGCAAATTTGAACTTTGTTTTTTGACTTCGAACATGAATGTGTTCACCACTGGGCATCTACTTTACCTTATGCGGGTATTGGAAAAAAATACTGCTCGCGACTCTTACGTATACACATCAAGTCAGTATACATACAAAATAACAACAGTGTCTGTCTGTAACTGTCGGTTAGTAAGCCAAATGGAAAATATTAATTTATACCATCTCGCGGGCCCTATAAACGCATCGAACACCATTCAACCACCCTATACGAGTATTTAACGACTCGCTGCGCTGTCGCTGCAGCATATGAGCCGTGCAGTGTGCAGTGCACAGCACACGCAAATATTTATCGGATTTTGGCGACGAGCAACTTGACTCGCTAACGCATCCGACCCTCGCAATACGCTGATTCTACAAATATTCGATAATTAAATTTAAGCTAATCCGCGAATCTGGCTGCACCTAGACGAGCGAGCGACGCGACGTATACTTTGTTTGGCCTTTGTCTATGCCAATACATAATGAGAACCCCTCAATCATACCGATGACGAAAAAAAAAAACAACGTCGCTGCTCCGCTCCTCGACGACCGTATTCCGCCTACTCACACACCAATAGATAAGTACGCCAGCGATTTTCTTTTTCCTCTTTTCTTTCTTTTTTTTTCGCGCATATATACGTATGTAATGTACCACGTATTTGAAAGAAGGGATTGAAAATAAGGCTTCGTTCTTTTTCTCTCTACGAATACTTGATACTTCCTCGACGATTGCGCCGTACGCCGCGCCGCTGCTCGTCTCACATCCTACATGCACTTAAGGCGGAGTAAGAGAGAACGCATATTTCGCGAAAGGGTTCTAAGTGCACGTATTATAGGTGCAAGAAGTGGAAAAAGCCGCGAAACGAACGCCAAAACGCTAGTAAAAAAACCGCTCGGCCCACCGCGCTCCCCTCCATCGTTGTCACGCACAAGCGCCCATAGTTTTTCCTTTTTTGCGAAGACAAAAGAAGCGTGGCTTTGAAAAAAAAGGAAGCGCCGAAGAAGCGAGAGGTATAAAAAAAAAATGCAAGAAAATGTACCCGTATTTTTCCTCGATTCGTCTTTCTTTCCACTTCCTCTCCTACTCCATTTACCGTTCACACTGTACTCGGTGCAGTTTCATCTTCGCGTCTAACTCTCGCGTAGGTTGACTTGAATTTGTCGTATAAGCGAGTTACCACCGAGTAAGGAACAATGAAGAAATAAAGCAGCTTTGAACTGACTGCTGAACTGAAAATTTATTTTCCTATCAAGCTGCTGGGAATCTTGTAAAATACCCTAATAGTGAAGAAATACGCGACGCGACGCCGTGTTTCTTGATTTTGGAAATTTTCCAAATGTTTTTCGCATCACCCGGCAAATGGTGACACATGTAAAGAAAATTATTTATTTTTTTTTTTCATTTCTCCCCTAAGCGAATATTGAGCCATGATTGGTGGTTTAGAAAAAATTTCGAAAGTATACAAAATAAGAACCATTTTGTTGTACGTACGTGATTCCACTCTACTCCTAAATTAGCTCAAAAATTAGATCTTATTTTTTCAATTTTTCTTTCACTTCTTCAATCAATTTTTCATTACTCGGTGAGTTTTCCTTTGGTTTCCTTCAAAAATTTTCCTTCGAGATTAGAATTTTTATCCATAAAAATTTTTCATTTTAACGTCATCGAATAAAATTATGTATTTTGAAAAGAAGGACAACTTTTGAGTAAAATTAACAACTTCGACATGGGAGAGCTGAACCATCAGAAGTAAAATTTAGGTAACAAACTTTGTTAAAAAAAGAAATCGAGTTATTTATTTATTTTTTTTCAAAATCATAAATCAAGTTCACAAGTTCAAGTTGTCCGAGAAACGAATCTTAACAACATCCCTCTTGAAAATAATTCATTATCATTTTAGCCCTTTACGTAATTTGGGGCGAAAATTGATTTGGTTCATTTGAAAAGAAGGTGAGCATTTATGGAAGCAACAAAAGGGGAGCCTATAAGACCTTGGAATAAGTCGAACTTCATCTTGCCTCGTATATATAATTTGATTCCGATTCAGATTGAATTACTGCCAACGCCTATACAGAGTAGAGGAATGCTTACTATTAGTGTAGAATCATATATCCCTTCCAAAATGTAATTTAATGTAGAAGACGAAACGCCAATACTATACATAAGACAACGAAATATCGAGGGAAAATTTCATCTAAAGAATGGAAATTCTTTAATGATCGGTAATTTACCGAAAAATCCTGTAGACTGAGAGTCCATCAAATCAGGGATAGATGAAAAATTATCGAAAATGGAATTTTTATCTAACACCAACGTTATGACCGTGTTGCTTACAGTTTTTAAAAATTTCATGTTTTTTTTTTTTCAAAATTGGATGCTCTAGGCTTGGCTTTTAGGTATTCATTTTTTTTGTTCTATGCATTTCATAATTGGGGTAAAAATACTGTAATTTTCAATTAATCAAACTCATTATTGGATTTGTCAATTATCTATTACTAGTTAAATGTCTGAAATTTTGTTTAAACTTGATTTTTAATCAAATTTTGTTGAAACATTTTTTGAAGGTCTTGTTTGAAACAAAAATAAAAATTTGCCTTCGCTGGTAATAAAAAAGATGAGTCTCGGAAAGAAAAAAATGTTAATTCTCCAAGGTTGGGAGCGAGGAGATTATGAATATGCCAATTGCCAACTTGAAAATTCAAAATAGTTTATGGAAAGTCAGTGTGGCTCGTTGCAGAATGTTCACATCTGACTTGCAATACAATCTTATTTCACTTCGGAAAACAAAATCCTTATTTTGACACTTCTCTTGATTGTACCAAAGGAAATTTTTTTCTCTCTTCATTACTCATGGTATCAGGACCATAAAATAAGACGTGCAATGAATTTTGAAAATCGAGATAATTACTGATTGGTCAGAATTTCGAGTGCAGATCGATTTCATTACCAGGTTTTACAAAACTAACGACTGTTTCTTCCTTCAGTGATTACAATAAATCGTCGTAACCTATGACGTTCGTCGAAGCGAAATTAGTCTATCGAGAAAGCGCTCTTTAAAGCTCCGTTAGTCGAACAGAAAGAGAGAGAGAGCGAGGTTACAGGAAGAAAGTTGGCAAGAGAAAACGCTGCGCCTGCCTTAACGCATTCTCAAGAGGAGTACGCGCGCGTTTGAAAAGAAATAAAAAAAGAGTGCAGAAAAAAATACGAAAAAATCTTTGCAAGAGGAACACGTAATAGTATAGTAGGTAGGTAGGTATATCTAGTGTTCGTCGTCGTCGTCGTCGTCATAACGAAAGCAACAAACCTCATTTACGATGGCGCAATCTAAAGAGTGCGAGAAAAAGAGAAGGAGCTGCGAGCTGAGAAGAAAAAAAGGAGAGAAAAAGACGAGCGAGAGAGAAAGAGAGAAAATCATCGACACTAAAGCATTACGATGATGAATTAATGCACTTCATAAAATCCTCGGCGCTCCAAGTTCTCGTATCAACGAACCTTCTCTATAGCAAATCTTTCCCTTATAATATACTCCTTATTCTTTTGTCTTTGCATAGAGGTCGGTTCTCCGCAGCTTTTTTTACGTGCTTTTGTGTCCTCAGACTTTCGTCTCGCAGTTGGGGTACGTTACGCTGCGCTGGATGCTGCACCCTGCACTGCAACGGTGTGGCGTGTTTTGTCTCGGAAACGAGTGCGCGAATTCGAGGGATGCAGCAGCTTTCGCGAAAAAAAAAAACGAAAAAGAAAATGAGCGGGTGCGCGAGTGGTGGCAGAACATTCGAAGAAAAGAGAGAAAACGCGTTAAACTATACAAAAGTATAGTATGTAACACGTCTGTTTCGCGAGTGAGATGCTGAATGAAGAAGGCAATGGGGAAGGAGGAGAACGTACCTATTTGCCAACAGTTATTGCTTTTTTAATCGAATTCAAGACGATTCGTAAATTCGAAGAAAATTAATAACGCAATTTTAACCGCTCGAACCAAAGGCGCGTATAAGAAAAAGGGTAAAACGCGATGTTCGACCAGAGGCGGCGGAGGCGGCAAGAGCGGGGGGGGGCTTACCCTTGAATTCGAGATTTTTCGGCACGCGTTCGTGGCCTCCGGTTATATTTTGTATATTCCAACACCCGATACGGTACCTACCCGCAAACCTCAACCCGCTGCTCTTGTTCGCCGATGTCGATGGATTACCACCCTCGCCCTCGCGTCATTTCCGAACCGAATATTATAGGTACCACGAGTACGTATAATTAGGTATGAACCAGTTAGGTATATGCGGGTTTAATCTGCCAGCTCGGAGCTCGCAATGCCTTAGGCGAAGAAAAACAAAATAAAACAATACGCCGTGCTGTATCGTCTTGTGAAATTTTCAAAGACGAGTAATTATTCGCGACATGAAAACAGGAAACGTCTCGTCGCGTCGCGCCGCGCTCGTTTCTCCTCATTGTTTGTGTGCATGTAAAGAGTTGAACAGAGATACGTAAAGCGGAGAAAGAGATGGCGAAAAAAAAGCTTTTCACAAATAGGTACGTTCAAGACAATGCTTCTTTCATTAGCACAAAACGATATAGTTGTATAATTACTTGAAGAATGGAACGCAGAAGTGTACCTATAGTAGGTAGTGTACATTGTACATCCACTATCTACTCGTATATATCATATACTCGCATACTCGCGTACGTACCAGTATAAGAGCGAGGTTGCGTTGTTTTGTCCGTGTAGTATTGGTAGGGAGGAAACCGGATTAGAAATTAGAATTAAAATGACCAATAATGTAGAAGCCTTCGGTATAGTTTAAGCCGCAGATCACCAATAATGTGTTCGAGTTCGAGGAAAGAACTCGTTAACTTTTATTGTCTAAGTACTCGTACAGTGTACCAATACCTAGATTCACACTTTATAATGTAAGTGCGACGCGTATACATTTCGAGGAGTAGGTAACAGATACTAGCCGGCTCTACTTAATGGGTGGTTTAGGTGAGGCAGCTGTCTCACGAGGGTCCCAAAATTGCGAATCAATGAGGCAAATTTAGGCTTCTGATGGCTGAACAATGAAGGAAAGAGAAATGTTTTTTGCCTGCGGACCCCAAATTTAATGAGTAGGGCCTGGGTGCACACAATCTGACTAAATTAACAAAAATAGGAATGAAATATTTCTATCTCTTATTTTTATGCAGTGTTTACAAACTAGCCATATAGAAATGCAAAGCGCATGCGCAGACATATATCATAACTTTTCACCATCAGCATATGAAAAGGTGGAAGAGAATTTCTTTAAAATGAGTTTGGGTTCTTTGTTATAAAATTTATGAGGCGCTGCTTTTGATTTACAATCATCCTGTTGTTTTTTTTTTTTTTTCCTAAAAATAATCACAGTACAGTACGTAAGTAGGTACTCGTATATTACGTGATTTATATGAAAATATAATAAAATAATTTGGAAGCATTCATCCTCACTTATCGTTATTTTTTCCAAAATAGTTTCCATGGTGAATAGCTAATAGTAACACTCACTAATAATTTTAAAATCAAAAAATACAAAAAAATCTATTGCCCTTATTATTATTATTATTTTTTTGGCTCACGTGGCTAAGTAGGGGTACCTAACTTACAATATTTTGTTGCGTTTTACCCCGCACTTAGGATCATTGCCTACTAAAATGACACTCTTGAACTTAACATCGATTTTACTTCAAGGCTAACAAACTTAATACCTAGCACCTACTAATTATAACTAAGTCCAGTCAGGGTATGGTGTCTCAATCCGGAAAAGTTTGTCTAATCAAGGTATCCACACGTCGTGGTGTGGTCCTGAGTTCTGGTCTTACTTTTTGGCCGGCACCAACCTTGCTCGTATACCTAAGGCTACAATGTGACTCTTATTAGGCCTCGATCTCACTACTCGATAGCTCCTGCTGCTTTCGGATACTTGAAAGGACAGCATCGTGACTAATCACGTCTGCTGAAACGCCTTCACGGATAGTGCCTTCTTTGCGAAGATAGCAAATGGCCTGCCCCCATATGTCAGAAGTTCTGGCAGGGCACAAGGCCAAGTGCTCGGTTTAAGGGCAGCCCTCAGCTCCTCTCTGGCTGCAACTCGCTCAGGATGAGTGCAGTCCCAGAGTATGTGCGGGACATTTTCGCTTTGGACTTGACTTGACTCCCACATAACTGGCATGAGTCATCTGACAACTTCTGTCGAAACTGCAGATAAGATCTTAAATTCCCATGACCAGTTAGGAGCTGGGTGACGTACGTATTAATTCTCGTTTTGAAATAGAAAAATTTGGTTTTATTAATGGTTCAAAAATAGCGCAAAAATAGAATATCAAACACTGATAATCCACAGTTAGAACCAACCAATCACAGTGAAAATACACATTGAAAATCACAAATGTAAACAATAAAGTCTATATAGCCCTTATAGCCACCACCCGAAATGGCTATAAAGGCGATGGACCACACCTGTATGGACACGGGCCACCACGGTATATGGATAGCTATAAGGCTATAATTATGGCCATGACTATAAACCTTATAGCTATTGTAACTTTGCCCTTTCTTTCGAAAGGACAAAATGTCTCGATAACGTATTTGCCGCGAAGTAAGAACGAGGAAAAATAAATATCTTAATTCAAATATGAAATACACGGTTATTTTTTATAAGAGACGAAAATGAAGTGTACTTTTGTGATACCTAACGCATTGAGTATAAGCTTAGGTGTAAATTTCGTAACCGAAGGTAAGTTGTCACCGAGGTGTCTCTTGAATGATGGTTCTTGCTCGACTAATTTAGGTACTGACCAGAGCCTCGTGTAAGAATTAAATTAAATACCGTTAATAGGGATTTCCGTGAATACGTATAAAATAAATGTCGAATCAGCTTGAGCTGAAGTCGCCTGTTTAATCGTATGTTTTAACGGTACTTTTCGACCGTTTTCCGGTGTTGAAATTTTGTATGTCGTAAACGCCTTCCGGAATCATGAAATATCAATATTCGTGGTATCAGGAAAATATCGATATTTGGTATCAATACTCTGTATCAGAAACACTATCGCAAAATTTATAGAAAGTAATTTTTCGGTGGGGGCTAATAAATTTAAAAGTGAGACATAACCACTTTCTTCTCGTAGCTAATGAAAAATAACTCACTTGGTTTTTCTTCCAATTTTTATAGGTGTAGGGTGTACATTAAAAAGGTACTCACCTGAAACAAACAAAAAAAAAAAAAAAAATTATTAGTTGATAATTCTAATCAGGCAAGTGCATGCTACATACAATAATAATTCATATACACAATATAAATATTTTTCATTCTTTATCGCGAAATACGAATAGGATTCATATGACAAGTGCATTAACTACGAGTAGTCTGAAGTAAAGGAGAGAGGGAGAGCAGCTCAAAATTTTCGTATCGAAAAATTATTGAAACAGCCTGTGAAGGTACTACATTTGCTCAGAGGTCTTGCAAACAAGGGTGTGTGAGGTTGAACTGCACACCTATAGAAAGAATTTACATTTGGCAAATTTGGATTGTGCAATCCCAGATAAGGAATGTGAGGGAGGTCTTTTTTTAAATTCTGTTTCCAAGTGAATAAATTCTGCTGGGGACAGCTCCTGAAATTTTCCATAGTTTTCAGTAAAAAGTTGTATAAAATAATTTCGAAAATATCAGTAATTGTTTTTCGCCAACTTCATTACATGAAATCCAAGAAAAATGTTTAAAAAGGTAGAAGAATTTCTAAAACTTCGACCAATTTTAATAAATTCATCTTTTCAACTATATCGACACGTGGAAATTATTCGACGACTATGTCGATGTGGTAGTGCAGGAAAATTCGAGTTTTAAAAGAGCCCGCATGGAGTACGTACCTATATTCCTATTGACGAAGAGAAGAAACAAACTTAAAAGCTTGGAAGAAGGGGCAAGACGGCGGACGAGGTGATTTTGTAGTAAGATTTTACGCCATTTGATTGATTTAATGTTTACAACCGAGCACACGCTAACACAAAACCTAAACGCTACACGAGTTAACATAGTTATTTGGTCATTTCGGCGGATCGGTGCACCTTTACCCCCTGCTTCGCGTGGCATGGCATGGCATGGTGCTTTTCATTTCACCAACACACCAAGAGTGAGGGCTGAAGCAGTACCAGATTGAGAGTTACAACACTGTTAATTACAAACTTCGCCTTATAGTCGTTCGCTTTAATTAACTCTATCAAAAGTAATTAACTTGATTTCTCTAAGAATTTACCAAACTTATATCGAAATTAGAAGAGAATTCGTGTTTTCGTTGTCCCAAGTAATCGTTGCGCCTCGTATCAACATTTTCTTTTTCTCCCATAACAAACAAGATTTACCTATCTGCGGTTTATTTTTTTTCTGTAAGAAATTCTCGACGTAAGAAAACCATTTGATAGCACGCTCGACGCGGTAGCGAATATAGGTAACTTGCGTCGTTCCTACTTCCTTTTACTAGAAAGAAGATCCAAAAAAGGGCATTTTAATAGAAAATATTAGGCGTAGACGAGGCGACGATAGCTGCAGAATATTTCGGAATTTTAAAATACTTGAAGTTTTTGCACCGTGTCGCGTCGTGTCGAGTCGAGTCGACAGTCGACGCTCGACGAGGCTATATGTGCGTTAACGTTAGCTCGGTACGATGAGTAGGTATATATAAATAAGTATTATAAGTAGGTACCAAGTCGGAGCTTTCATCAAGAAGTATGAAGTTCAAAGAACTGGGAAAAGGGTTAGGTATCCACTTGTATATTTAAAAGAACGTGTACCCATCTTGTCGGCGAAACCGCGACAGAAACGGAACGAGCTACAGACAAAGCAACCGAGAAGGAGAGACAGACTGGCGCGGCAAAAGCTTGTTCTTCGACGAAGACGATCTTTTGAAATGAACATTTACAATGTTGAACTTAGGAATTCATTAACTCTTTCATTTTAAAACATGTTGAAGATACATATTTAAGATAAGGTGGTATTCTTTTATCTTTTCAGTCGTTTTCTTCGTGAATTTTTTTCCTCATTTTTCCTTGCGCGGGCAGGTCTTTCGAGTGCTTCTTTTTTGAAAACCTTTTTTCCCTCTCATTCATTTTGCTTTTGCATATCCGATTTTCTCTATATATACTACGTACTATACCTACCAAGTAGGATACCTATAGTATTCCTCTGGCCGCCGTCTTTCCTATTCTCTCTGCTGCGCTATGCATAGTACTACAGCTACGTGTACATACGAAATCACCCACCACCACCCTCCTGCCAAGCCTCCTGGGCTTCGCCGCCTTCTTTTTATTTCTTGTTCTTCTCTCCTCGACTAGTCCTCAAGATCTCCGCCCATCGTACTGTTCTACACTCGAGATAAATTCATACTGTGAAAGCAACTTATAAATTCTAGCAGACTTCTCAAGTATAATTTGAGAAAGATTATCTTTCAAAGTATTCTTTTTTTACGCGAGATATACTTTTCTTTTATTTTATATTTTTAAATTTTCGCTCGCTCCTGTAATTAGAATATAACCTACGCTGGCTCGATTAAATGCGGTAGCTTTTGTCTTTGTCCTTCCTTCTTGTTTCTCCGTTCCCATTCCATAGGTAGGCAAGTATACTTTTTGAATGATGAAAAGAGAGGCGTCGAGGGGAAATCTTTCAAACGAAAGATATACATAATTGCGAATATTGTTGAAAAAATCGATTCGTTAATTTTTAGGCTTCACCTTTGGTATACATCGATAGCAAAAGCTGTATAAAATAAAATCACGATCCCGTACTAATCAAATGGCAAAATCTAGTCTAAGCTAAAAAGCGGATTGAATTCGCAAGAAAAGAACGCATCTTGGTATAGAATTTCATCTTGCACCATCACCACAAGTAAAGGTCGCGTCCACAAATTAGACGCATTTAATAAGTTGTAAAAACACATACGAAACTGGGTAAAATGGAAAGAGAAGCAAAAAATCAACTGCACTGACCATATGTTACCTTTTGAACGTTAAACCGCCTTTCTCTAATGCTATTTTCGTTACGTTCATTGTTCTGGCCTTATGTGCGCGGCGTTGTTTATTCTTTGGCCGAATGTATCTTTTGAAAATCTCAAACTGACCGCAAATTAATTTCTTTTGCGTATGAAATATATCGAATTTCAACGGCTGTAATCGAAACTACTGGCATTGGCACGAGCACAGACACAAGCGCAGGCACAGGCACAAGAACGGTTTTGTGTTTTCACATTTGCAACCAACTATACACGCCTCATTTGCTTACACGTGCTTTTTATTTCGATGCTCGACCTCATTCTTTATGCTCGTAGGAATATACCTGTATTAATTTCTGTCAAGCATCATTTTTCATTCGTGTAACCATCGTTTGCTTTCGAGAAGTTTATGGCCGTGGTTGGCTAAGAGTGATTTTTTTATGCTCGGTCAATTTGATTAGGCCTACCTATAGCGAGGTAATTAAGCGTCGAATTTTTAAGATGAAACCGCTTCTACCTTTTTTCGAAACATTCGAAATACGAGTCTCATTTTTTGCGCAAGTTGAAAATAAAAATAAACTTCAACGTGCGTGGTATTCATGTCAGAAAAACTAGTTTTCACAATAAACAAAAAACCCCTTACTTAAAATTTGATGATTTTTGAAAATTCATTCAAAAATTTTTGAGATACCTTACTAACAATTTTTATAATTTTAACAATTTCTAAAAATACAATAATTTTTGAAAATTAGTCAGTTTTTCAGAAACTGACAATTTAAAAAAATTATGATTTTTGTAAAATAAATAATTTTTGTGA
The DNA here is from genome assembly GCA_900050545.1 of Trionymus perrisii. Lineage (NCBI taxonomy): Eukaryota > Metazoa > Arthropoda > Insecta > Hemiptera > Pseudococcidae > Trionymus > Trionymus perrisii. Next base: position 3,090 of record FIZV01001911.1, on the reverse strand, counting down.
ATTAAAGAATTATAAAAAGTTCAACAATTTTGAAAAATTTTATAATTTGAAAAAAATCAGTTTCCGAGAAACTGACAATTTTTAAAAAATCAGTAATTTTTGTAAAATAAATAATTTTTGAGGATTAGAGAATTTTAGAAAATTCAGCGGTTTTGAGAAATTTGATAATTTAAAAAAAAATCAGTTTTTGAGAAACTGATAATTTTTAAAAATTTAACGATTTTTATAAATTCGAAAATGTTGCGATTTTTAAAAATTCAATAATTTTTGAAAATTTAACAGTTTATTAGAAATTGTCAATTTTCAAAAAAATATGATTTTTGAAAATTCCATAATTTTCGTAAAATAAATAATTTTTGTGAATCAGAGAATTTTAGAAAATTCAGCAATTTTGAGGAATTTAATCATTTAAAAAAAATTATAGTTTTTGAGAAACTGACAATTTTTAAAAATTTCAACGATTTTTATAAATTCGAAAATTATACAATTTTTTAGAGAAAATTGCAATTTCTAGAAATGCTTTAAAAAATGATGATTTTTGAAAACTGTAATTTTTGTGAATTAAAGAATTTCTTAATTTTTAAAAAGTTTTAAAAATTCAATAATTTGAAAAAAATAGTTTATTGAGAACTGACAATTTTTAGAGATATAGCAATTTTTAGAAATTCAATAATTTTTGAAAATATGTCAGTTTTTAGAAAAATGCCAATTTTCAGAAAAATAAAACAAATTAAGATTTTTGAAAATTCCGTGAATTTTGAAAATTTTGCAATTTTTAAAAATTTAATACCTAATTGTTGGAAATTTTTCAACTGTTGAGAAACTGACAATTTTTAAAAATTCAATAACTTTTGAAAATTTGTCACTTTTTGGGAAAATTACAATTTTTATAAATTTTTTTAAAATGAGGATTTTTGAAAATTTCGTGCCTAATTTTTGAAAAATCAATAATTTTTGTGAATTGGAGAATTTTAGAAAAAATCTAAACTTATAAAACTTAAAATTTGGAAATTTCTAAAATTTTAATAAATTTTTTATTTTGAAATTAGAATTTTTCTAATCATTTATGGCAAATTCAGCCAAACTTTCCAAAAAATAAAAAATAAATTCAACACCTAGTCAAATTTTCAAGCTTAATAAATTTTTAAAATTTGATAAATTTTTCAAACTTAGGAAATCTCATCTCCTGTCTCCAAAACCACCCCTCGGGTCAAATTTATTAGGAAGGTCACTTTCCACTCTGAAAAATCTGCTAAAAAAAGAAAACGTCTTAGTTTAATTCTTTTTTAAGTCGCGTATAATTACGACTGCCCCTGCTCACATTTAAAGAAAATACCCTACTGTATCGGACAAACTATACACATAGAGAACCCTAATTTTACAAGTAATTAAAATCACAATGGTCACGAGGTATTTTTTCCCCTGCGCGAATAAACTTTTTAATTAAAACGTATATCTTAAGACCATTGTAGCTTCATAAGTAGAAGCAGGAAAGGTTTTCAACTTTTCCCTTGGTTTGTGTTTTCTTTCTAGTATTAAAATCACGAAGTTGCAATTTACAACAAAAAAAAAAACAACAACAACAACTTACTGCGAGCTTTTTTCACGGTAAAATTAATGTTCATGCGGCATTATTAGTAAAACTTTCAAAGTTTAGGTCCGAGAGTTTTTTTCCCACGTATATAGGTATCTAATAGATTTCGTAGATTTTTCCGCATAAAAGGAAATGGTTTGCCTGGCGACTTTTTTTTTTTTTTTGCAAATGTCTTGAATTTCATTCTCGCTGCTGTCGTCTTCTGTATTTATGTGTACATTGTATAGGTAGAGTAGGTACATACAAGGTCTTACGATATGCGCGAATGGATTAAAAGGATACTTGTACAATAGATCTGATACCCGGTGAAACGTAAAAAGAAATCTATGCAAAATGAGATTGGCATGGTAGGCCTAGGTATGGTGCTAGAAAAAGGAGAAATGGTTTCGAGTTGACGCACACGCAGATGTCTTATGCGAAAAGAAAATACGCGCATATTGTACGATTTTTAGTTAAATTTCGTCTTTTCTTATCTGCGGTGAAAGAGTTAGAAGACATATGAAACGTGTGTGCATTATGAAAAAAAGGGCAAACCGAACCGTTTGATAAACCCTTTGGGTGCAGGCAAGGCAGGGTGTGAAGGTTTTGGCATATCGCGCGTATTAGCGCAGGGAGACCATCGTATCGCCTCAAGTTTTTAGCTACATCTGCTTTTTCGTGTGTAGTACGAGCACCGAGCAGTGTACACGACGACACGTATATAAAATTATATACACAACTTATAAGGTCGCGTTTAGTAACGCTCGCATCTGCCCTTTTTTTCCATCATTGACCGTAGGTCTCTCATTATGCTTTTCACTTAGCGATCTTGGGCGTTGTTTTCTTTTTTGTTATGTTTTGTTTTGTTTTCACTAGGCTAGGTATACCTAGGCAGTAGGCACTGCAGTAGGCAGAGGCACCTTTAAAAGTATCGAATGCGCTCATTTACGAGGAGTGTGCTCCAGCCAGCCGCCACTGGTACATTATAAAAATACCTTCTTCGGTTTAATTGACTGTACCGCGTATAAACGCCGTGTTGGGCTTTACTGTATGTTAAGCAAAATTATTTTCTAGTTACCATCAGATATGGTTTTTTGCGTACAGGGCGGTTCAATTAAAAAGCGTTAGTTCGAACGAGGTTTCGAATTTGTGTTAGGAGGGATATCGAAGAATCGTGCATAATTAGTGGGGCTGCGTTAACACACTACACGCTATTGAAAAGTTAATTCCAATTTGGAATTGGGAAGAGAGTGCGGTTATAATATATAATTATCGAGTGTTCAAGTTCAAGTTCTGTAAAAAAATTTCGAATACAATAAAATTGAATTTTTTAAATCGAAATCTGATGTTCATGCAGTGCTGGAAAATAATTTTACTTAACTAGTAAAATAAAGTGCGCTTTATTTAACACTTTGCTAATTAAAAAGTGCATTTATTTCCTACGTTACGTAAAATATATTATTCGACTAGTGAAATAAAGTGCACTTTATTTACCACTTTTCTGATCTAAAAGTGCA
>FIZV01001872.1:0-12142 GCA_900050545.1 Trionymus perrisii | reverse complement strand
TATTTTTGAAAAATAAGAAGTAGGAATATCATGATTATTGTTTATATCATGATATGTTGTAAAAGTTAATCAATTAGAATTGATTAACATCATCGGCATCCCTGGTTATCGATAATTATCGATAAGTCATTTAAGATTTACCACCCCTATTATGGCTGGAGGGTAAAACATATTCTTTTAATCAACAGATGAATAATTTTGAGAAGTAACATTGGCATTTTTCAATAAATAAACCAATCAGTATTTCATTATGAAAGTGTAATTTTCGGATGCAGGGTGTCTAGACCCCAAAATTTCGAAAATCTCAAAATCATTTTTTTTATGTGAAATGTTATTACTCCAAAGGTGCGGTTTGATTTATTGCCCACTGAATCATTAAAATTTGTTATATAAGGTCAGTTCGAATAATTGTGAACAGGAGGGGATTGTGAACATAGCCAAAACCTTACCACCAAACTCAATGGAAAGGTCTTCTCTCTTCCTTCTAGAAGAACAATCAATGCCTTGAGAGAAGTTGTATGCCCTGTGAAAGAGGTTTATTAGAAGTGAATTACGTAATGCTACCAAAAAACTACATCTTTCATCAAACTTGTTAATATAATTTAGGCAAATTATTTGAGTCGTACACGAAACAGTTTTTAATCATCGTAGATTCTATGCTACGATTATTCAATTTCACTTTCACTGCCAGTTGAAGAAACAGCCAATAAATAGGGAGCCGAGGCTTTGTTACATTTTGGAGACTTTTCGATCCAGGCGTTTTACTTATACTTATCTGTGTGTGTAGCATGCGAACGAAACATGATACTGAAAAATTTTCTTTGCGCTTCTCGATTCGTTTGAGAAGCGTGAATTTCACTCGAATGAAAAGAAGATAGTCGTCAATGCCGAGCCGAGGCTTTTTCTATTCCACGGCAAAAGCCATTACCGCTCGACAACAACGAACATCATATTTTCAAGCGAGTTAGAGTTACAAGTCACATACACGTGACTCGTCGCTCAAATATAACAACCTAGCATAAGTGAAATCAGATAAAATTTCTGTACGTTGCTGGTACTTTTTTTTTTTTGCTTTTTCCTGCTGGTAAACTCGTTTTACTAGTATGCTAGCGCCAGATAGACCGAACAAGTGTATAGGTACAATGTGTGTTAGGAAAGAAAAAACGCAACCGTAACCGTAAAAACAAACAAGGATCATTGTAAAAGCCAAAAAGTTGATTAAAAATTCAAAACGTTGCCGTTTTTAAAAAGCGTATCATGCTAAGCTCGCCTCGTATACGTGGAGACTTTATTTTCAACGCGTTGCTGCATTTGACCATTGTACTCAACCACCCACTGCCTTGGCTCGTCCACGTATCCACTTTCATATAACCTTTGGTTGAAGTAAGACCGTGTATAGCAGCTCTTTTTTTTTGACATCCAGCGTCCGCACATGTTAAGAAATAATCCCGCATCTCTGCCATAAGATTAAACGTAATCTTAACGTGAAAGTTTTTTTTACCCTTCCTCTGTGTTTACTCTCGTATATACGATAAGCAGACGATGAAGAAGAGAGGAAGAAAAAAAAAGCGAATTTCACGTCGCGTGCGAAGGATTAGGATTAGCGTTCGCTCGCATATATAGCTTTTTTCGGAAATTGTTCGATCATCCAAGAAGTAGGAAAAAAAGTAAAGATTGTAGGTATACACTGTAGGCCTCTGTGTTGAGCACGGGGTGTCATTATCGTCACCATTTTGCAGTATATATATATAATATAAATAGAGAAAGGTCTTTGGGTCGCGATGCAACGAGTGGCGCGGCGAACGAATTAAAAATCTGAAAAGTTTTCAAAAAAAAAGAAGGAAAAAAAATAGCTATAAGGTTGATGGAATCTGAGTTTTTAGCGAGCATTAATAATAAATGACGATAGAGAAAGTTTTCATACTCTTATATTAAAGAAGGGTTGAAGATTTGAAGCTATCAGAGGAATTGTTTTGCGGATCGCTTAATCGACTTCTTTTATGTAAAGGATCAACTCGTTTTTTTTCCTCAGTATTTCTACCCTGTCTTGCTCCCGTCTATGTTTCTCTTTCTGTGCGCTGCGCTATGTGTACGTTCAACTTTACAACAAACTTCAACGGGTATCATGAAAGTTTGCCAAAGCCGGGTACAACATGACAAAAAGTTTGTCATTATGGTTCTTTTTCACTTTTATGTATAGTCGTTGTGTGCTGCGAGTTTCTTTAAAAACTTCTCCTTTATTTACTTTAGCGCATAGCTTTATCTATTCGTTTGGCGAATGTGAGGCGACGCGGTGCTGGCATGGTGGAGGCACTCGCCACTAACGCGCGCCTTTTATTCTCCAGATTGAGATACCTTATGTACCCGTACTAAGCCTATGTACACCTGTCTGTTCAACATTCATAGTTAATTATTTGACTGAATGGCCGACTCGCGCTTTCGGTGCAAAAGGCAAGGATGCTTCGGCTCGGCATCACTCAAGTTGCGTATGTATTCCATTCAACGAGGTAAATGAGTAAAGCATCCGTATATTGAACATGAATTTTTAAATATCTTACTAGATCCGTATACCGAGATGAAGTGAATAAAATAGTATAAAAAAAATGTAATTATTCGCCATAAACCTGCATCACCTTCGTAGGTTATGACTGGAGTACAAGTTCCTTTGACCTCAAGTTCTTTGACCCATACATACGCCTTTCAAATCCTGCTGAGAAAAAAATTCCTAAGCTATATTGGCCACTCTGGTATTAGTGTATCCAAAAACCGTCATCATCATGCGTTTTATTATTGAAAGGCCAGCCTAAACCACTGGCCTAGAAAAATATTTTAAAAACTGTAATTATTTTGAAGGTACAAAAAAAAATTTAAAAAAGGAAAATCTGCTTGTATAGCGTATACATAGCTTATTAACTCAACGTAAATGCAACACACACACAGACTGACCACCGCGCGCGCAGCAACATCAGCAACGGGTTTGTTGGTCCGTCAGAGGGCGGGGCATAGCGACTGCCCTATACTGTATGTTCCTTCCAGTGTTCATTAATCATCCTGCGTTTATTTCACCATACCATGTAATTATTGGAAAATAAATCTACTCAGCGCCATGTTCCTTGTTTACATGAAATGGTGGTGTACATTCCCATTCCGCATTCATTGTATTTCACACTAATTTCAAAGTGATATATTTGCGCATTGTTCGTTAGAATGATTTAATTTTCGATTACATTGCGTGTTTGAATATAATATTTTTCAAGTTATTTGTTGTGCTATTCAATTCGTCCAGTTTCCAAAGTTGGCTGGACCAGAGTCCAGAGGAAGTGACGACGGGTTTAGAGTAAGTTATACAAAGTTTATTCATTATTCTAGGAGACGAAGGTCTTAAGTTGCTTAAAGAGGCATTAAAATTGTAGATAGACTTTGCAGAGATGTTAAGGATAATGATATACCCTTTGGGGGAATAATTTTTGTAGTAAGTTGTGATTTCCCAACAGGTGTTGATGCCAGTAGTACCTTGTACCACGCTCTAGTACAGTGCAAAATTTCTCCCATAGTACACAGTTTCCATCCGTTGGGAATTTTGTACAACAAAAAGGCATGGGGACAGACTTTTGACCATGTTGGCATTTATTTGCCTGATCGGGTTTTTAGTCGTGGTCATTCATTCCAAATAATTTGCTGGTTTTTCAAAAAGTCCCGCGTAAGTTGTACTTTTATAGATTAAAGCTCGCTTCACATGTGCTTTCAGCAAAATCTGGCTACAGCTAGAATTTTTAAAAGGTTTTAGACTGTTCAGAGTGCTGACATAATTTGTAATATTTAATCCCAAAAGTTCTACAGGATATATCATCTTGGTGTCATACCAATGATTTTAATGTAGTATATTTACAGTATCTTGACCTGCAAGTGTATGCATCATAATAATATCTTATGTACTACGGCGTGTGTGATCTTATACATATAGCCGTAAGAGAGAAGAAAATTAAATGTTTCTCCGCGTGAAAACTACTTAGGAGAGAAAATAAAGTAGAGTTATTATGCAAACATAGCCTCATGCATAAAACATATAATGTTAGATGATATCGCAAGACACCCTATTACGTATCTTTCAGAAGGAAGAATCTTTCTTGTTTTTTTTTCTTGATCTCCTGTTCTACTTGCTACTTTTTTGCCCCCCTCTCTCTCCAAATGTTCAAAACTGTAATTTATAGTGTTTTAACCGAATTTCCTCATGTGTGTTTGTCCACATAATTTTGATAGTTTATACGTTTAAATGGTTTCTCAGGAATTTTAATGAACGTATCAATGAAATTTATTTTCAGTGCGATTCAGATCCATCTTTAAAAATGACTGGCGTGGAAGTATGGGAGTAAATATTATATAGTATCTACCATATGGTGAAAATGAAAAGAACAGAGATTAGATGAAAGTTGAAACTATTGTAATATCTAACCAACTGGCTGCACTGGGCGTAGCAGATAGTCTATAGGCAATTGAAATGGAGAATTGCTGTTGCAATCATTCATATTTTTGTCGTTCTAATGTAAGGTGTATTTTGTAATCGTATGTTCTAATAGATTTGAACTATATAGATTGGTCAATTATTATTATTGAATACCTATTCGTAATTAAAATATTAACACAATTCTTATTGAGGTACATAGACCCATCCCCATTGATGGGGAATAGGTAGATATAGAAAGGGTTTGCTGGGATGTCTTTTTCCTATTACGGCCCACGTCTGAGATTCAAAATTACAAATAGACAATAAATTGGATTTATTCACAATCGAGATAGTCAATAAGAGTCTCATGTAAAGGTAAGTACCCCCATACTTACTGCACTATTTCACTTTCTCTGCAACTAGGTAAGTATTATAAGTTTCCTGTTTAAAATGTAGGTACTAGATATCCTGCTTGTAATGCTACTATTTTTTTGGTCTATTATTGTCTTTCATCATTTTAATAAATAAGATATTTTACGTAACTGTGGGAGATAAAGTAACTTTATGCCCATTTCGCTGGTCTAAAAGCTCATTTATCTCCCACGATTACGTAAAATATGTTATTGAACTAGGGAGATAAAGCGATTTTCAACAATTTTGAGTTATTTCCCTCGCTCCGCTCGGGCAATAAACCTCAAAATTCGTCGAAAATCACTTTATCTCCCTAGTTGAATAAAGTACTATTATCATTTGGCCTACAGTGGGTTTCGCGTACCCCTCTTATTCATACTATTTTGTTACATACTATGTGGTATAAGGTATTACATTTTACATCTTTGTTTCGTTTTTCCAGGTGTATTCCTAAAAGAAATTTCAATTGCTGTATGCTGCGAGCCCTTATTTACTCCGGATGGTGAGAACCAGTTTTAATGAAGTACCACCTATGTTTGATGTTTACCTTGTTTCAAGAGTTTTGCAATTTCTTTCATTTATATTTCCAACGTTGAGGTGAACGGTTGTTTCTCGCTAGAGTATTTAGTGTTTTGTGTGTTGCGTTATTGTGGATTGTGTATTTGGTGATTTGTGTGTCGCAGTTGTTGACGCTCACCTCTCATTTAGATTTTTAAATGTGCAGTGGACTGTTGTGGCTTGCTCGTATTTTGCGTTACTGTGTTACTGTGACTCGTGTATTTTGTTATTCATGTATCGCGGCATTGTGGTTCATGTTATGTTAATCGTGTTTTGCAATACAAGGGGTTTTGTGTATTGTGTTATTGTGGTTCATGTATAGTTTTCCAGAAAATTGGTCGTGTTTCGCAGTACAACAATGAACAAGTAAGGACTCATATATATGCAGCTTGGGGTTTTTTAACAAACAAGTATCACAACTGATGATTGGGTGACTTAGCCTGAAATAGTTTTATTTTTGACAAATCCAAGTGCTATGGAGTTGAAACGTCCTATTTAGAGGTACTCTTTCAACCTCCTACTACTGTCTTCACACATTTGTGTACTTAGTCTTTTCTCCTAACTCATCATTCTACATCATCATATCATCAATGAGTCACTTTATTGAGGATTTTTGAAGATTTCTTCGAAAGCAGAGCTTTAATCTTTTTTTTTTGTAATATTTCAATTAAGAAACAGGCTGGATGCTTAGTCATCTCGAACGTTCTTTTCATTTTTATTTACCTATTACATATTACCCTCACTGTACCCAAATTTGATTTTGACAGTTTCTTGATTTCTAAATTTGTCTTTTTTCTCAAAACTATATCAAACTTTCCATAGCATATTCTTCACAGCACCGGCCCTTTTTACACTGTAGAGGTATTAGGCATGGGAAGTTATTATAGGTACTTGTCTTACCTCTCCAGCATTATAGCATGTACTTATGCCGAATTTAATTGCACATTCTGAAATTCATGTGAGCAATTTATTTTTCACTTTTTGGATAAATCTGTGACACAAAAAAACGAAAACCCATTTAATCCGTTACAATAACAATAGACTTTGACGTTATTAAGTGCAGATGTTTTTGCTGTGATATGTTACTTTTATACAATTATTTCACATGCCTGAAATATGATTGCTTATACGCATTTGAAAAAAATGATTATGAAGAGTTGTCTGTTGGAACACTCATCTTGATCGAAGGCCATATGACATATGTAACAAGAGGTAAACCAAGAACTTCTTGTGTTTAGGATTTTCCAGTCTGTTGGAACAGTCAACTTGACCAAAGGTAATATGACAATTATGTAACAAGAGTAAACCAAGAACTTCTCGTGTTAAGGATTTTTCAGAGTACTTAGTTATTCGCTTGGGAGCTTAGAAAGTCTTATCATACAGCAGTGGCAATATTCGCACCGTCAATTTCATTGGCAAGATTTTGGCAGAGATGTAATGTAACATAAACATTGGAACTATACAACACACGAGACTAAATAATAAGATACGATTAGTGCCTTTCAAATCAACACTGAATGGAGAAATCCTTTCCATTTGTACAAAAATCCCCTTTTTAAATGGGTTGAAGTATCAGCACGCTTGGGAAAGTGAGATTGTTGAAATTCTCTCTGACAAGCAAATTGAGACATACCTAATGTCAATGAACTTGAAAAGTGGTCAGTTTGATAACTTGATCACCAATGATATAAAATGGTTCATTATCGAGTGAGAAATAGAGAAATCACATAGATAACGGTGATAACTGATTATTATTCCGGAAAAGCAGATTAGTAACATTTTCATTTCAGTATGCTGGAAAAACGAGTCAGCATTATTCTACGTGCGACTCCATAAGTGTAAATATTGCACTTCGCAGGTATTTACTTCCTTCCATACGTGACATGTTATGAGCTAAACCTCCTCTCTAATCTCGGCATCGTTACAACAGCGTCTGAAGTATACACATAAATGTAGGTGTTGGAGTGAGAACTAGGTACATATGCGATGCATGCACCGTCGCAAGTCTTTTGCTTAGCTCTTTTTTTTTTTTTTTTTTGATTTGTAGAGAAAGATTCAATTTTTGCGGGGAAAAAAGAAGAAAAACCAGCACACGAGAAATTTATTACGAATTTTATAAACTACATAAACGTCTTGAGTATCGAGTAAACTATTTCTACGCGGTAGTGCCTTTTCTGGACTAAATTCTACTCATGAATTATTTATTATATATAAAATTTATCGTCGAAAATACCAGAATGGTTGTTTATCGTTACCGAGTGTGTCCATCTAATTACAATACATTAGTAAACTGTTACCATATAGTGCTAAGACTGTACTCCACTCACGTTTCCATAATGAAATTCCTAACGTCCGCCCATGGATTGGGCGTTGCGTTGTCGTTTGTTGGTGCTTCGCAGTTCTATATGATGTTTCACTCGAACGGTTGCAGATATTTGTTCGGCATTAGTTCGACAGAGAAAAAGAGCATGAGGTTTATGATGTCTTGTAGTGTTAATAAGCAGTGATAAATTCAATTTTGAAGATGGAATAGAACTTAAATTTGCTCGAAGACGTGACAAAAATACAAATGGAACAGAAAAAATTATAACAGAAGTGACAAGAAAAGATCGGGCGACAAAAGTGATCAAAAAATACGACCAATATTTGATAAAGTCAAAGAAGGCAGAGACTTGGCAGAAAAATTACCAATGCGATGGAAAAACCCAAAATATCAAAAACAAAAATTGATGAGAATTATGGGAAATGACGGAAAATATAGAAAATGTGGCAAAAACGACAAACCAAACACAGTGAGCAGTGATTCAAATTTAAGCTATAAAGAAAAACAACTAGAAAAAGTCATGGGAAAGATTAAATTTGCCAACAGTGATGACTGATGAGAAAAACAGTGAAAAAAATGTGACAGTAAAAATTGAAGCATGAAGAATAAAAATCTACCAGAGATGATAACGAATCAACTCTATAAAACAGAAAACTATAAAAATCAGAAAACAAAAGCAATACAAAATGCTCACCATTCACTCTATATTTTTTTCAATAAGAGCAGAATTGAGAATGTGCATAAAATGACGAAAATATTTCATACTGTATAAATAAAATAACATGAGGAACTGAAAACATGAGACTGTAGAATAACTTTGAAAAACTTGTATTGCGTTGGCTGTACTTGCCATTGCGGTTGAAATGTTCTGGAAAATTTTGAATTCTGCTGTGTGGCACCGCGTTGATTACCCGGAGCAAGTTTTCCTGTAACAACAACAACCTCGGAATGTCGAAAAAGTACACCATCGTGTTTCGACGACACATTTAAGTAACTGAGGTTTCGATTTTCGCAGCAAATACAGCCGAAGGTTAAATTTCAGCTAAAATTAGCCATTTGGTAATACAAACGCGAGCATCACGTTTTTCGTCGTTTTTATTCCCCTTTTTTTTTTTGCTTTTTCGGTTCATCAACACTACTCGTCGAGCGAATTAGAAGGAAAAATTGTTCGCAGACTAGACTACGAGTCGCCATTTACACCAGAATAGTGCGAGAATTTAAATTGGAATTGAAATTTCCATCGGTTTAAATAGCGGCAGTGCGCGCGTGACTTTTGATTTTAATAACTCGTGTCGCGAGAAAAAAATACGATTTTTATATGAGTATTGGGAGTTTGCTAAGATAGCAGAATACCAAGCCCCTCAAACCTAAACTACCCAAAGAATGCTATACCTACTTGTTTTTTCTTTCTCTCTGTAGGCTAATCACATTCAATAAGTTGACTGAAAGTTTTTGAAAGGTTTATGCTGTTGACAAAGAGCTTTAAAATAAAGAAGAGAAGGGAAAAAAGAAAATAGAGGAGATCCGACATTAAGGAACTTTTATTTTTCCAAATTACACAGATAAACTTATCAGACAGGAGTTTTTGTGAAATTTTCACGCACCCCTATAAAGACCTTTTCTTTTTCTCGCTTTTCTATCTATGTATTAAAGTTGCTAGGTAAGACAAAAAAGCGAATAAGTTTTGACCAGTTTTCATTTTCATATTTGTTCTTGTCGCCTGTTGAGTACGAGAAAAAAGAAATGAAAAAACGTGACCAGATAGTGCACAGGAGGTCGAGCCCTGTAAACAATAAAGAAATTTAAACCGTATGACAAATTATCCTATATGAGATGATAAAATCTCCTCGAAATCCCTGAAGAGGAAAACCTAAAGCTTACGGAGTACTCTCAATACTCAGGTAAAACTATTAATAACTACCAGCATAAACGCGTAGAATTTTAAAGTGAAATTTATATCAATGACGTGAGCTCTTTATGCCGGAGCAATTTTATTGTTCTTTTTCTCCACGGCGATTTTCTTTTCTAGTGCAAGTTCCCTACAGCTCCAGCATCAAATTATGGAATTTTTATTCATTTATTGCCTTGTTACAAACTTGATGCAAAAACCCTGTATGACAAGTCAAAGGCCTCTCCCAATTTTGCTCATTCATTTTGATCTTGTGCCATCACTTGCTTTTTGCTGCCCATGTACTGAAAATGATAAATGTACAAATATAATGAAGTTACAGATGATACAAAAATTATAAAAAGTGACCAAAATGGCGGAAAACAACACTGGCGACAATGATCAAAGAAGTGGTAAATTTTTAAATCTGCCTCGACCTTTTCATTCGCGAAAGGACAGAAACAACACTGGAGACATTTGATCAAAAAAGTGGTGAATTTTCAAATCAGCCTAGACTTTTGTCCCTAAGAAGCGATGTAAAAGAACAGGTTGTGGCAGGTATCCGATACGGCGACGCTTCATGACAAACAATGGGAAGAGGGTTATGGCGAGAAAGAAGAACGTTGATAACATTTTTTTATGGGCATACGAAGAGGGAATTTTTACCTGTTTTGAAAAGTGGATCGAGCGAGCGCGACGATGGTGAGTTGGATGCGGTGAAGAAGGCTGGGGCCTGAAAATGAAAAGATTGCGAAAATAATTCCGGTCACGAATTTCGTGTGGATATCTTTCATAAAATATATCCCGGCACTAGTCCGATGGTTATATATATTTTCCCCGTTATTAATTCATACCAGGCGTTGTGAAAAATTGCAGCTCCGCCACGTAATGTAATAGCGTTAGAGAAGCTCCTCGATTTGCTGAAACTACTCCACAGTATATATCTTTCTGCATGGTATCATTATTCAAAAGGTATATTCGCATATTTAAACGTATTTCATTTTACGCATTCGCGGTTATTAAAGGTTAATCATTGTGCAGTTTTATGGAGCGCTGCCCTCGCTGTAAAAAATAGTTTTACAGAGCGCTGCCCTCGCTGTGAAAAGTATAGTATGTATGAACTGTACGTATCGCCGGCGTTGTTATTTTTTTTTTTTTCAATAATAGAATAAAAAATAGAAAAAGAATGAGGGAAACGCGTAAATTATATGCTCGGATTGTTTAGTTTTTTACGAATGTTTTCCTCGGTCTTTTACCACGTCCTTCCCGCCATTACCGAATTTGGTATAATATGGTGTTCCGATATAGGAAGAAGGAGACTAAATAAAATTCTGTTCGAATTATAATGGCCGATTACAGGTAAAGTGCTCTTGACGTTCGGTGTAGTATATTGTTGGAGCTGTAGAACAGTAAAATAAAGAGTCGTAACGTCTAAATGCGAGTTTACGATGCAGATTGTATAATGTGTATGCCATTTATATAAATTGAAAGACCATTTTTTTCAAGCATTAAAATGGAAGTTTCTGATTCGACCAAGTTTTATGAATTCTAAATACATGGTACATTTTCCAAGACTATACGAGTAATTTATGATTATTGGCGGCACTGTTTGGTACCATATTCATCTTTTTGTGGACGTTTTCCTAGAAATACGTATTTAGAAATTTCTGGACATTTAGCACAAGGCTGCAAGTTCACTTACAAGTCAAATCCACAACCATGTATTTTTACTTTGTTTCCTCATATTTATATTTTTGGGAGCTAAAGTGCACCCTTAAACATTGCAATTTGTGTTTTTTAATTGTTCTTTCACATATCAAACTATTTTAAATTTTAATTGACTTCACTTTTAACTTTGTTATGCAGTGATGGCTATAACTGCGCTGTAAACTTACTTGTCACAAAGAGGATTGTGAATTTTTTCCCCTCAAAATTCTAATATTTTCTGGAGTCTCGTTGCGGTCATTATTTTTTCACCTTAATTTTTTTCTTTTGTCTAGATGTGCCTATGGGTAATTTCTAGTTTTTATGATGTGTTTTTCTGAGTGTAGTAATATTTTATCAAATTGTTTTAGATTCATTGCCAATTGCGGATGGAATGTAGATGTGGCGCAGAGTACAGAGGTGTTACAAATTTTGAGAATTGAGTATAAACTATGCAGCAGAATAAATACCAACTACTCAGCGATTAAGTGTATTTGCTTTCAACTCTGGTTTGATTTAATGTTCCGTTTTCGTTTTTTGTTTCCTTTTTTAATAATTTCTTCAAATTGAGTTCTTTTGTCAAATTTTTGCGATGTGTTTTTGTATTGGACTGGCGTTTGTCATGTGGAAAACTAACGTTTTTTTTCCAAGTGTACGGACCTAAATATCTAATATTTCATCAAGTGTTGTTTTTTTATAATGTACTTTTTAGTTTTCCAAAAATCGAGTTCATGTTAGTTTTCGGTGTGTTGAATGATGGGTTTTTTGTAAGTTTATTAATATTTTATCAAATTGTTTCAATTCTTTTAATGTT
>FIZV01001820.1:0-10305 GCA_900050545.1 Trionymus perrisii | reverse complement strand
AATTCAAAATTTTACTGTTTTATTTATTTATTACAAAAAATTAAATAAAAATAAATTAAATAATGAAAATACGAAAGTTAAGATACTGAACCGCAATCTTAAATAAATTTGTAACAGTAAATTCAAAAAAAAAAAAATTTTTCAAGGAAGAACTTCGTAAAAATATTAAATTTTAAGATAAATTTGGGTATCAATCTAAAATGAAAAACGTCTGAATAGATAACCATAGAAAAAAAATTGACCCAATTACTGAATTTCCCCGGATATACTCAATTTTTGAAAAATTTGCAAAACCAACACGCCAAGAGGTGATGAAACTGACTTAAATTCCACTTAATCACAAAAAAAAAAAGATGGAAAATCGCTAATGTTGTTTCAAATATTCTAAAAAATATTTTCAATGTTTTACAAGTTTGAAACAATTATACAATAAATTCATTCAAAAAATCGTCAAAATAAATATACTTTTGTAAGGTTGAGAAAAAATAGAAACAAAAAATATTCGACATTATCGGCCGTCCAAAATTTTTATTCAAACATTTTTTTTAATAAAAGCGGAGCTCTTTCAGTAGAAACTTGACAAAATTTATAAATTTTTGATAAAATGTTTTTGAAAATGTCTTTTCAAAAAATTGTAAAAATCTGAGAGCTTTTTGTGAAATCTTATTTAGAATTGCAACCTAACAATTTTTTTTGCATAAGTTTAAAGAGAAGGAAAAAAATATTTTTGTTAAGTACCTATTCGGACGTGTTGTTCACGGAGAGAGTGATGATCTACTTTAATGAAGATTATTTTCGTTCATTCGTGTTACGAGAAAAGCATCGTCGTCTCTTATTAGAATTACTCGTATTAAGAGAAATGTGCGCGAATTTTTTTTTTCAAACTAATATGATAAATGCACCTTTTTATTCATATGTTTGTAAATTTTCTCTTTTTTGCAGCAAGTATAATTTCTGATGAGTTATGAGTTATTTCTCGTTCTAGTGGTAAGATAATATTAAATTTTTTTCCAAAAAAAAAAAAGAAAAAGAAAAGAGCAATACGTGTATGTATCTACCTATACCTACAAGAATGTAGTTCTTGCGATTTAAACTAAGTATTAAAAACTAAACCTAGGTATAGCAAAATGTATGCACATATTGGCCAATCAAGCGTTTAAAAACTATAAAATAAAGATTTCCACATCAATGGAAAATTTGACTGGCCGCCTCATAAGATCCAGTTCCTATCATCGACGTTTTTTACCTCCGATAAACTATGAGGGAAAAAATACGTGATGTTTAATTTCGCAAAATTTCCATCGTAGGCAATATCAGCTACACTATACACAAAACCATTGCAAAATAACGTAATCAAATCGAAGATTTTTATCGCCAATTTTAAAAATGATTTCATTTATCAGGTACAAAGAATCGAGCACGTCGCGCCGCAGCCATATCGCTTTAAATCGTCTTAAAAAAGTTGTATAATTTTCGTGGCAAATCCTACGATACTAATAACCTTATCCGAGGCCCCAAGACAAGACCAAGAAACACGCTATAGTTAAGCTAATATAACCTTAGGGTACTTACCTGAACTGTAATCTTCGCAGAACTCGCGCTAATCTCTTAATTTCGCTGATTACAACCAGGGCAGAATTATCGCAGGCATGACTTTTAGCAAAGGTACGTAATTGGTGTCTAATAGTAGGTATAGCTACATGTGGTGTAGTTTTTTTTCTTCAAATTTTTGTGAAAAATAATTAATATAGATATAGGCATCTACATCACCCAAGTTTCATATTTCCCAGCACCAATTTATTTGTAGTTGTGAAAATCATTAGGTTAGAGACTCTAGAAAGGGAAAGGAAGAGGCAGTAAATTAAATTCAGGCACGATCGTGTTAATTAGGCGAATCGAGAAAATGAAAAATTTTCAACAAAAAAAATGAAAATAAATGCTCGAGTTAGCAATCTATAAATTAAAAAAAAATCAAAAATGAATTTGGAAATTTTCAAAAAAAAAATAAATAAATGCTCGATTTAGCAATCTACAACATTTTTCAAAAAAATCAAAAATGCATTTAGAAATTTTCAAAAAAAATATTAGATGTTCCAGTTAGCAATAATATAAATTTTTCAAAAAATCGAAAATTAATTTAGAAATTTTCGAAAAAAAATCAAATGTTTGAGTAAGCAATCTATAAATTTTCAAAAAAATCAAAAATTAATTTAGACGAGTTTGCAACAAAATCTATGTCATAAAAATCATCAAAGAATCAAAAAAATGAACTTCCATGCGGTAAATTAACCATCTATCTACTATTTTTTTAAATATTTATTTTTAGCATCGCAACAATACTGGATTAAATTCTCACAATTTACGCGGTATAATTTAATCGAATTACCGATTCTGCCCAACCAAAGCCACGGATATCGCACAAAAAAATGTTTATTTTACCTACTTAGAAATAACTGGGAATTTTCACCGGTCTATTAGACATATTTTTACAAATTTCGCCCTATTTAATTATCCTACTTTTTCTCGAATCCATCTAAAGATGGAAAAAAAAAAATTGAAAATATAACGAGCGAATTTCACCTCGTCAGCTAAATTTGCTGGCGCGAGATTTCCGATCCTAGCGTACGTATCAGGCTAGAACTCGAAGCTGATTGCTCATTTATAGTAGCGTTATCAAAAGGCACAAAAATGACCACTTCATCAATTACAAATTACTCGTAATGTGTTAATAACTAACGAACGCACCGTAATCAATTTTCTTATCGTTTAGAATCGCAAACGTTTGAAAAAATCTTAACACCGGTAGGTATAACCTATACTACCAACACATCGAGTATCGTATCAATCACAATAAGTTCGATGCGCATTTATACGGACGTGAATTTTTTTAATTGAATTTCCGCGAATCATTATAAATACGTTAGTTATTCTTTACTCGTGCGAATAATATTCCTCTTTACTGTATCTACCTCGTAAGAAAATTCACACCGCTGCCATTTTTTTCTCTTATTGTTTCAACTCGCAGCAATTTATTGAATATCGAAAGACATTCCAGAAATATTTCTCACAGATATACTATGACAATTGAATTACAAAACGAAGAACATGATCGATTTGATTCGAAAAGCAAATTGTGTTTTGAAACGTATCTTGCGAATTTTTCCATTCGAAGATATGGGCGTTGAATTTGAAATTTTATCAGTCGAAAGTCAATTTTGAGATCAAAAATATAGATAGAATTGGATGAATTTTCCCAACAAAAAATAGGCAATACGACAGATGATTGAAATTACGTGTAGATCAATTTTCAAATTTATCTATTCATACGAAGGATGCTAATGATTCGTAAACTGAAGGGTGATTTATTTAAACAGTCAAGTCCTTAAATAATTCAGATATTTATGAATAAAAAAAAAAATTCTCTTTGCACACCGAAGCACATCGCTTTGAACTTGTCATTTTTTTCCTTGCCTTCGGTCTCTTGACTTCTGCTGTTGGTGGAAACCTTCCTTTGATAGTATAAGTCAAGAGACCGAAGGCGAGGAAAAAAATAACAAGGTCAGAGTAATGTGTTTCAGTGCGCAAAAAGAAAAAAATTTTTTGACTAGATATACCTAATGTTAATGGATTGATTGACTTTGCACTTCAGTGTAAGAACCGTTTAAATGTAAATCACCCATCAACATACACATCGATGTCAAGATCTAGGCAGGGCCGGCGAGAGCCATCAAGAGCCCCGGTGTAAAAAATTTTCGGACCCCAACTTTTTTTGTCATATTTTGAAAAATTCTCATTTCCCACTCTTTACCACATGTAAAAAAAAATAAACCTAAATTTAGAAAAATGTACCATTGAGTAAAAACGTAATCATACAAAAAAATGACTATATTTTTTCTCAAGACCTGTGATTTTTTTTCAAGTTTCGAAATTGGCAAAAATTAGCTTGCCCTTTAAAAAATCCTCCTCTCGCCAGCCCTGAATGTAGATACCTAGACCTATCCAATTAAATTTTGAACTCGTATAAACGATCTGAAGACCAAAGGCTACGTACGAATAAAAATAAACATAAAAATAGGTACTTAAAATGTGAATGAAAAAATGCAAGTCTATTGTCTACTCGCAGCAGAGTCAGCAATCATCGACCTTTCAAGTTGGAATATTTCACCATTTTTTGCATCAGATTCTATTTTTATTGCTGAGATATGAAGTCGCACGTATACTACTTTCAATAAGTAAGTATAATAATACGCGATCATCCAAGGATCTCGAGAACCAAAAAACATAGACGAGAAGGTCAACCAAATAGACAAAGGTGCCCTCGAGAAGCAAAGACCTATCATGGTGCTGGGACTGAGGACGGGGAGGGGGAAACACCCAGATATACAACCTAACAAAGACTGTAATGGTGAAAAATGAAATTATTCGTTCGAAAAAAGAATTACGTATATATTAATATTTACACAATGTTTTTTTCTTGTAAACTTAATGAAGTAAAATTAAAGAAAAAAAAAAAGAAAAAAAAAGAAAGAAAAAGGAAAAAAAAGAGAAAACGGAAAAATTCAACAATCAACACTGATTCCATACTAGAGGGTGGTTAATCTGGCTGTAAGGTTGCTCGCCAGGAGTTGGAAGGTATACATTGATCATAGATTTAATATCGCTCGGGTTATTGGCGACGGCCGGCTGTCCGGAATTGAATATTTTGGTATTATTTGTAGGTGTAGGGGTATGTATGCCGGTCGAGCCGGGCGAAACGGGCTCGGACTTGACGCTAGAGCCGCTCTGAGGACTATGAGGCGGTCCTGTCAATTGACTATGATAAGGAGATCCTGGATTCACGGATAAATGAGCCACGTCTGGAGAATACATACCAGGATAGGTAACACCGTTAACGTAATTACTGGACGTCAGATGGGGTTGCATTTGCGGAGGCATATCGTATCTGTATCCGGCGCTGGCCGCTGCCGATAGATGGGAATTGTATGCGGCGGCGGCGTGATGCTGCTGGTAGCTGCCGGCAGCGTCGTGGTGCATAACGTAGCCATTGGGCAGGTACCCGTTGGACATCTGATGATGGTACATACTCGTATCTCTACCGACTACTTGGCAAGTGGACGCTGACGATGTGTTTATTCTGGGCTCGCCGGCGGCGTTCGTTTGCGATAGAAGCGAACCGGTGCCTAATGGGTATTTGTCTTTTTTCAGCAACGTTTTCGTCTTTCTTCTCGGTCTGTATTTGTAATCTGGATGCTCTTTCATGTGAACGGCACGTAATCGCTTCGCTTCGTCTATGAATGGCCTTTTCTCTTGTTCGTTGAGCAATTTCCATTCGGCGCCTAGACGTTTAGAGATCTCGGAATTGTGCATTTTGGGATTTTCTTGGGCCATCTTTCTACGCTGGCCGCGACTCCATACCATGAACGCGTTCATCGGCCTTTTCACCCGATCTGTATTCTGATTTTTACTATTTACATTGTTATTATTCGGCGTCGCACCGTGATG
The DNA here is from genome assembly GCA_900050545.1 of Trionymus perrisii. Taxonomy (NCBI): domain Eukaryota; kingdom Metazoa; phylum Arthropoda; class Insecta; order Hemiptera; family Pseudococcidae; genus Trionymus; species Trionymus perrisii. The sequence goes on along the minus strand of FIZV01001820.1, from coordinate 4,803 downwards.
GTGGTGTGGAGCTTGTTGCGAAGTCGGCGTTTGACTGAGCGCCGGATGATGGCTAGTGATGTGGTGCTGAGGTGGCCCCAGCTGGCCTGCTTGACTAAAGTACATACTGCGAACGGAATAAGGTTGCTCGATTTATCGCACAGGCTTAAACATCCAGGCAATGATCCTGCTTTTCAGAACGGCGAAATATCTCAACAAAAAAAAAAAACTCGACCAAGAAACGATAAAAATTTTCGAAAAAATCAAATCCGATCGAGAACGAAGAATAACATCGACAACAAAACCGTCACTAATACATTTGGAAAAAAACGAGCTATTTCGAAATTCTCGAAAATAATACCGCAGCGAAAACAAACAAAATTAATTTAAAAAATACATAAATAAACTGCAACACACCGAAGAGTACAAGTTATCGAATTTAGAAAAACAGTAAACCAATACCCACGGGATATAAGATGTTCGTTAGTACAAAACACATTTATGGTATAATAATGCACGCGATGCGCGAAAATTTTACTAACGATAACCGTCACTACAAATACAGAACGTCAACTAGACTAAAGAAAGCAAACCAACATTCGCAGCTACCACTCACCCCACTCGATACATGTGTTTATTGATTGACGTGCACGCCCCTCTACACACCAGTCAGCCAATAGGCGAATCGTTTAGTAATGACGTTGCCGAAGTAAGGTGGGGCTTCGGTGGATACCGGTTCGGTTATAGTAACGGTCGGGGCTCTGCTACTACCATCCTCTTCGTCTCACCTCGCTGAGAAAACATCAGGTACCCTGTAGGTGCGGAGCAGCAGCAGTGTAACGTTCCTAAATGCAAACCCCAACGCTGCGAACATCCTAGATTATTAATTTCTCTCTACATACCTTTTTTACTTTTTTTTATTTTTTTTCTTACGATCCCGAGCGTACTGAGCGTCAATACACGGTACCTACGTTTTCATTTTCGATAAAAAATTTCTCGCAGAATTGGCAATTTTTTATTAATATAATTGTCGGAATAAGTATATAGCAACAGCTTCCCCCAGAATACTAATAATACCTCGATGTTTGTTTAGTTTTAGCAATATTAACTAGAAGTTAGAACTGCGCAACGTTTTTAGTAAGAAATTAAAATATAAATACAGTGATAATTCCATTTGTTACCTTTTTAATATTACTTAGTTACTAAAATATTAAGGCGATAACGCACGAAAGTTAAGGAATGAATTACCCAATTCCTCAATTCTCTTACCTACTGCCAATTATTTTAGTAATATTTGAAAAAATTACGAATTATTACTACCTTCGATTGATGTTTACTAAGAATTAGAGCGAGAATATAGTAACTCTTTCAGATGTTACTAAAGTAATTGGCAGTAGGTAAGGGAATTAAGGAATTAGGTAATTCGTTCCTTAATATTATTGTGTGGTATTGCCAACTATTATAATAATATTTAAATAACAAATGGAATTATAACTATACATTTAGATAGGTAATTTTCTTACTAATAACGTTGCTGTGTTCCCCTAATATTCTCGAAATAATTTTTACGAAATTCAAATACTTAATAGTACTTTCAATATACTCAATTAGTATCAACATAAAAATGTTCTCCTCTGTTTTTTTCTTCTCTAAAAAAAAATATTTGTTCTGAGAGAACTATTCCATAACTTTGAGGAATCATTTATACTTATTCAAAATCTGTTTCCTTTTTTCTGTGTAGGAAGGTAGGTACCTATAGGAAGTTATTTATTCTCTTTTCAAAGGTCAGTGTTTGTACTCGTAGTTACAAATTTGATATCTACTTCAATATTCCTGCGTTGTTTATTTGTTTTTATTTTTATTTTTTTCTAATAAAAAAGAAGTTAGAAATGAAATAAAATGAAAAACTTACCCATTTGCTGTATTACACTTGACTTGATAACCCCAAGACGAAAACACATAAGCGCGCGAATTGTTGGCTAAAACAAAACAAACAAACCATTCAATTCGAAGTTATAACCTATTAGCTCGATACAATCGTCGAAATAAATCACCAGTTATGATAGTACCTACCTAATTTAATAAATAACCGGCATGCCTATTATTGAAGATCAATAAACGGTGCACCGATTCTTTAAATATTTATGTACCACAGTTAGGATAACATCAAAGTAGTTATGCTTTTGTAGAGCAAGTTCGCACTTCATTAAAAAACCTAATGAATGCAGGACGCTTCTATTCTGTTTGTTGTATTCCTAATAAAAGAGTGTTCTTTTCAAAAACACACAATGAACCATTTACAACGGATTATACAATTCGTTTTCTAACTCAATGGAAATACCAACAATTCTTTGATTGCGATTAAATAATTGTTACAACAACAAGCCTGGATTTTCACACATTACATACAGCACTGGCACTGGCGGCTGGCGCTTGACATCGACCACCACTGCCATTTATAAATACATGTTATTTTTATATTGTTATATTCATAATTCTTATAAACTTATATAGTAAAGGCGCGCGTGGATATTTTGGTCCTAAAAAAAAAAATAAAGGAAAATATAAAGAAAAAAAATGGGGGTCGCTGTATTGTATACATAGCAAGTGTTTGTTATTATGCATTTGAAAGAAAATTTTCAGTTTTGGTTTCGCTTTCAAATGACGCGCGCACGCGGGGTATTAACAGGTGCGTTTTTTTCTTCTTTTTTTTTTGTATAGCCAGTGGTTCATTGATGTGTTCATTATGGCCTATTATTTTCTATTGTGAGACCATTGATAACGGATATTCTTCTTTTATTGAGCTTAATTGTAATACAAAGATGAGCATAGAAAACTTTTTAAGAAGAAATCAACACGAGCAGATTATTGATTTTGTTGGCTTTAGGACTCGATGAAATATTAGAGCTCCTAAGTTATAATTTATATCGATTTGTCGAGTATTATCCTTCTGTGACTTTTTTTTTGTCTTTTGTTCTCGATGTCTGTGGAGTGACGAAGCAATGTGTAAAGGGTGGGAGGGTAGGGATAAGACTCGTTTACCTAATTAATTTTCTCAAAATTTCTCCACTTTACCTACCCAGATTTTAGGTCAAAATGTAGTCTTGCCTCTGCTCGTTGTATGATTTTTTTGGGAAGATGGGATATAACGACTATACTTCCACGCAGTAATCTTTTTGAGCAAAAATTCCGATTATAATTTTTTTCTTTTTTTGGTATCGCGACATGCTTTACTTACGCAACCCAATTTTCTTTGAGTATTTTTATACTTAAAGAGTGAAGAACCTAAAACTATTCTTTCGATAATTTTTCTAAGAACAGAAAACACATTGTGGTTTTTTTCAGCAGAATTAGGCGATGGCGCCAACTTGCTTAGACGATAAGAAATATCTAATGCTAAACTAAGCAATACCAATTATTGTATCTACACGTACACGTTATCTATATTCGCATAAGATAGGCATACGTATATATGACTAAAAATTTCCACGAAATCAGTCGGCTTCTAAAATGATCCTCTTACACAATTCGTTTCATCAGGAGAAAAAAAATCACTAGGAATTTTTCATTAACACTCTGACAAAGAGAACTTCACATCCGGAGCTGGCAAACGCAGACGCACCAATTCCACCAGCATAGGTTAGCTTGCCTACAATGTAACTAGTGGTACGGTACACCCGCGCGCGTGCTGCGAACGGCAGCGTGCACTTTTGTTTACATTCATTAACCTCCAAGTGCCAACAAAACGTTTATCGCATTCGAGGATCGAGGAAAGTGCCAATTACCAACGAATACAATTTAACGAATGGAAAATAATTAAATGCAGGGAAAAACATATCGTTTAAACAACCGGTTCGCATGCTGTTGCGACTACAAGGAAAAATATCTAGTCGATGGTTTGAGAACTTGTTTCCTATGTGTGTATTTTTCGTTTCAGGAACGCATTATGCTTCTTTTTGTATAGGTATGGATAAGCGGGATAATTACAGTTTCGGTACCTTGGTTCGGTAATAAAAACGTCAATTGATGAACTCCGTGAGAGTAGTGACGATTTCGAACAAATACCACAAATACAAATAAGTCTTATATAACTGTTTCATTGTATTCAAAATCTAAGATGCTTTTACACAAAAAACATAGATGTAAGGAACTTGAAAATTGAAAATTAGAAAAAAAAATGATCCGAATTTATCCATCCGTCAAAATGTTTCTGAAAAAAAAAAATATATTTCACTAAAATGAGTAAAATATGTAGTAGTCGATTTAAATAGTAGAAATGCTCGAAATTCTTGAGATATTTAAGAATTTTTTGAACCTTTTGGTGTTTTAAAAATTGCTTCTATTGCGAATTTTTTTTTTGTCCGGGTATTCATTTTGGAACACCTCTCTTTAGGTAGGTATATTTATGGCTTTCATGCGTTAGATATTCTAATGGGCAGTTCTGGCCTGTTGGATAGGTCTAAAGTGGCGAATAGCAATTCCAAAAATGAGTTCAGGTCTTCAAGTATTAAAAAATAATCATCTGAATTACACTTCTGTTAGTTATAATTTTTTCTAATTCTTATTTTTCATATTTTTTCAAAGAAGATGCTGACCAAATTTACAATCATTTATATGAATTTGGATTTCATCAACTTTTTTGAAGAGAAAAAGGGGCCTGTGTCTACTGCATTGGCGAAGCCAGACGCTTTGATCAAGTGTGCCAAATTTTAAAAATGTGAGATTTGAGCAGCGGTGAGTAAAATATGGGGACGTCTTGAATCCATTTTTCGAAGGGTGAGAGAACTGTTTTATGGAATAAATTGAAAATCCAACTTTTTAAAG
>FIZV01001810.1:0-13563 GCA_900050545.1 Trionymus perrisii | reverse complement strand
CTTTTTGGGGGTGTCACGAGTGTGAGTACATTTACCAAGAGTCCTTTAAAAAAAAAAAAAAGTATCAAACTTTCGTGTTCAACTTGTTGACCCCCCCCCAAAAAAAAAAAATATGCTCCAGCTACGCCACTGGTGGTCCAACTCAAGTTTCAGATTCATATACCAAAACTACACTAAATGATAACAAATAATGGTGGGGGTACCCATGTGATGGGGAGGGTACTAATCTGGTAATAAAAATGCGATATGTACATACATCGATTTCAAGGTTTTTATAGACGCACAATTCGAATCTGCAATCAATTTTAGATGTCAATGCATAAGAAAGGAATTAGCACTCACTTTACATCCTTAATTTCTCGAAATAATGGAAAATGTATACAATAGGTAAATTTTACAACCAGTAAATCTTTTCTAAACACAAACCAAGACCTTCAAAGCGTTCATTTTTGTCATAAAACACGCAAGATAGTTTTCCCTCCCAATTATGATCAATTTTTTACGAATAATTTGACTACCGACAAAGCGACTAGAAAAGAACGTGCAGCGTTTGCCAAAAGATTCAGCCATATTTAAAGTGGAACTTATTGGCAATCGCTTCATTACGCTTTACCAACTTTTCTCAAACGAATAAATAGATTTAGCGTTCCAGTTCGAACCAAACACAAAACAAATTACGATTTTCAATTGTACGATAAACACGATGCAAAATGAAGCTGAAAATCCTCGCGACTTCACAACTTCCGAACGTTGGTGTTTCTTCTTTCATTTTTCACTGGTAAACTACTCGATGAAATGTAAGATTGCGATTTTTTTTTCAACTCATCGTCGTTATTATGACATGTATTTCCAAAGACCGCGCGATGAAAATTTCAAAAATTTAGATAAAAAATCGTGCAATCGCGCAATCGCGCAATCCGAAATACGAAACACTTTTACTGGCGAATTGTCGGCAAAGTTTCTTTTTTTTTTTTGCTCACGATAAAAATAACAAATTCCTTAGTCGAGTTGTAGAGAGCAGAAAAATACATACACGATTATTTTTACAATGGTTACGTCATTATATGAAAAAATCAACTTTGCGCTGAATTCACCAACTAGAAAATTTCTCATGTATAGCGCGCAATAGACCAGGCCAAAAGCTATGAAGAGGAGCTTATTCGGAATTTGTACAATTTTGCCGCGTCGTTTCGTTGTTCGTTAATTGCACTATTCAGTTCGCGTTTTTTTTTTTTTTTTTTTCGAAAAATTCGTATGGCAAGGAAAAGGAAAGGAAAATAAGAAACTCCGAATAATATAGGGCTAGTAAATTATTATAAAAAAAAGACCCCTCCCCCCATAGAAAACTCCGAAAACGCAAAAATAGTAAGCACACAGTATCTAATAAAATTAAAAATTTTCGAAATAGGAAATGAGAATCTCAATTTTTCGTCTTAATTTTATCGAAAAAAGCTTTCAATTTTTTAGGGAGAAAAAATCTGTTTTTTGAAATAACAAATTTCTCATTTTTTTTTTGAAGAAAAACAATCTCATTTAAAATAAAAATCAGAGACAAAAAATTATGTTTTTTCTTTAAAAACAAATCTTCAATCAATTTTTTTTCAAAAACGAAATTTTCCAATTTTTTGAGAGAAAAAATCTCAGTTTTCCCCTCAATTTCTCCAAAAAAAAATATATATATTTTGAATTTTTTTAAGAAAAAATGTGTACTCATTTTCAAAATTACCAATTACCACTTTGAAACAAACCAAACAAACCAAAAGTTCACGTTAAAATAGCCTATGTTTGAAAATAATTTTCTCAATAAAACTATTTTTTCGACATTTTTCCTCAATTTTTTTCTAGTGGGATTTTAAGTATGAGCGAAAAATTCTTGATTTTTTTTTTAAAGAAAAATTCGTCTTAGATGTTGATTTTTTGGCACATTTTTTAAAATTATTTTATCTCTACGGGGTAATTTTTCTATCAACTTTCTTTTTTCACCTCAAGATTTTTTTTTTCATAACAAAAAGTTTTCTACTTATAACTTTTTTATTGACTTAAAAAAAGTGAAACGATTTTTTTAATTTTTCAGAGATTTTTCAAAAATTAGTAACTAAGTAATATTTCAGAAGTATTTTATAGGATGGTTTGACGATCATTTCCAAACTTTTTTTGGAAGTTAATTTGAATAAAAAAAGTCAAAAATATGAAAAAACTAGAAACCCGTTGCCGCGCATATGCGCGGCTGTTTTAGCGTTCGTATGTAGTAATATTGTAGAAGGTATGTAATACTTACTGAACTCGAATATGAAAGCAGATTTCATGTTGGACTCCCATAAGTGCCCCACTTTTTTTTGGCATATTTGGGGTATTTCAAAAAATACGTAAATAGGACAAAAAACAGAAATAAACACTTATGGAAGTCCATATGAAATCTGATTTCTTATTCGATTTCAGTGGGTTCTATTTATGCGGAAACGACACTAATATTCTTGTCATACCTCCACTCCAAAATGAGGGTGGGGTGCCTCTAGTGACAAAACTGTGGCGAGAGGAATTCTGCGCACCTTGTCTATTATTTTCTGATAACCCAAGTAGTGAATATGCGAAATTTCAGATCTCTTTCTCCAACAGTTTTTTTTTGTATTTGTTTGTTTACAAATTTATTGAAAAGAATCCTTAAGAAATAACCGATCTGCAAATTTTAAACCATCCGGTACCGTAAAACATTAAAAGTGGTCATAGATTTCGACGGCAATGTCATAGGTCGACACAGAATCTCAAATATCATCTTTTGGACATGGGTCATTTTGCCTCGAAGTAGATTGGCAGGGGTTAGAGCGAAAAAATCACGATTTTTTCAAAAAAAAAAAACTCTTTGAGGACCCATAACCCCCCTCCAGGGATACCCGGGCCTAAAACGTTTACTGGTTGACTTTCAACTCAAAATGAAGGTCTCCTTGAAATTTGGTCAAAATCGTTCAACTTTTTTTTTCGCGATCCACTCTAATGTAGTAGGTAGTCAAAAAATAATTTTTCAGTGCGGTCACTTGGAATTTTTGACGCAAAATATTTCCTTTTGAGGGGCGTTTTAGCGAAAAATGGATTTCAACCTCTCCTACAAATTTTCAAACTTTCATTGAAGTTCTGCACATTTACCCTCCAAAAGCTTTCAACGGAAAATATTCCACGTGAACGTAAAAAACAAAACAAAACAAAACAAAACAAAACAAAAACAGAAATCCCAGTCGCAAAACGATGCCTGGAATTTTGTCACCGCCATCTCTCGGAAACTACACAACTGACTTCGCTGATAGGTCCCTCAATAAGAAGCTACTGAAGAGTATATGTGCGATTGTGCATAGCTTTTTGAAAATTTCGACCAATAGGAATAAAGTAAGAGCTCTCAGCAAACTCCTAATCAATTTTGCTGATCGGCCACTCAATAAGAAGTTACTGAGGCGTAGATGTGCAGAGTCTCATTGAAAGTTCGAAAACTTGCAAGGAAAGCTGAGAAAAAGTTGCTTGAAAATTTCGACCAATAGAAATGGAGTAAACGAAGTCAAAAATGTTGTTTCCGCGAGTTCTGAACAACCGCCAAACAGATTTCGCTGATCGGTCCCTCCAAAAAAAGCTACTGACGCGTAGGCGTACATGTGCAGAGTTTCATTGAAATTTTGAAAAGTTACAGGGAGACCTGAGGATAAGCTCTTTAAAAATTTCAATCAATAGGAATATACCTACTTAGTAAACGAAGTCGAGAATTTTCTTCCCGCGAGTTTTCGAGAACTGCCGAACCAATTTGGCTGATCAGCCCCTCAGAACTAAGGTATTAACGCGTAGATGTGCAGAGTTCCATTTAAAGTTCAATAATAAATCGATCTGAAATTCTTTCATTTGGTTTTCCACGCCAAAAAAATTTATTTCTAATTCCAAAGTCAAAAATCTTAAATTTCTAGCACAGGTCGAGTTTATTAAAATTTCGATGGTATGAGATTATTTCTATTAAAATATCTCCGTTTGTTCTAGAGATTCGTGGAACCGATTTTGCTGAAGGGCCCCTCAAAATATAGATTTTGGCGCTTAGATGTGCAGAGTTTCATTGAAAGTTCGAAAAGTTGCAGGGAAAGCTGGGAAAAAGCTGTTCAAAGTTTAGCAATTTCGACCAATAGGAATAGAGTATTTTTGAAATTTCTCCTTAGCGACTTGGATGTCGGGTGTTCAGGGATAATTTTTGGACGTGAATGTATTTGAAATTTTCATCAACAATTTTCAAAGAGCTTTTTCTCAGCTTTCCTTGCAAGCTTTCAAACTTTCAATGAAACTCCGCACATCTACGCATCAGTAGCTTCTTATTAAGAGGCCCATCAGGGAAATCGGTTGGGCAGTTACTGAGAGCTCGCTGCCACAAAATTCCCAACATCGTTTTAGTATAATAATAATAATATATTATAATAATACATAGGATGGCAATCGTGATGAAGCGGTGAAAAAAATACAGAAATTTTTTGAAATGACTGCCCCTTTCGAGCCTTCGAGTCAAGGTCAAAATCTAAATTTTGTATAAACCTTTTTAATAATACCCTCGAGTTGATCTATATTTAATATTTTTCAATTCGTTAAAATTCTATAACAGTAACATGTCGAACATTCTAGCAAAAGTTTCGATGCTTGTGGCAAAATTGAAATTTGAGAATCGGCTGCTTCATCTACTAGATAATCATTACCTTGAACAAATACACTTTCGAGTAACCGTTAATGTAATTCAAGTGGATCAGATAGGATAAGATTTTCATCTACAGCCTAACGTTGCACAGGAGCTCTCTGGGTGGAAGCTCGCACAGCTGGGAGAAGTTACGAAATAAAAATTCGTCGAAATTACGACAAATATCTCCGTCGATATTTCGGAGCATCTCTAAGACCACCTTCGAAGATTTAAAACGTTAATTAACAACATGCGGAATCCTTTCACGAGACATCTTTGCTCTCTCTTTATGCTAAATACATATTTAGCTTTTCATTAAACGTGTACTCGTAACAATACCACATTCGTTATTAGAGATATTTTAATCCAGCAAAAGAAATTTCGTATGATGTTTTCATACGAAATGTACCTCAAAACTTCTATTACCTTTTTACTCTTTGCTAATAAATTTTCAGTGTTTTCATTTTGCAAGTTGTCGAGAACTACGATCACATTTTCCAATATAAACTCGACTTTTTCAACGGTTAAATTTCGTACTTGGTTACAAAGGCTGGCAAAACGATATTCGAAGGTTGTCGGTCCCGATGCGAACCATGTTTTTGGAAAATTACACAGCAGCGTTAAAATGAAAAACTATAATTTCGTTCGAATCAGCACCGTCAGATTCTTTATAATTATACAACCTCTCGACTAGTTTGATTTTTTTTTTCATTTACAAAACCACCACTTTCTCATCGAGACTTCTAAATTAATAATTTTCCAAATACTTTATTAAAAGTTTATTTTTACCCGAATGGAAAAAAGCACCCTTTATTAATTCGTGAAAAAAATCCAACTTTGATGAATTTTTCCCCTAAAACCAATTCGCGTGTTCAGCTGGCAAACTTTAATGATCGGTTATCAAAAAATGGTGAATTTTGTAGATGAAAATTACGAGCACTCCATTGTATAGTTGGGTCGACAACAAAAAAATATTATTTACTTATTCTTTTCACCTTTTACCTTTTTCTCGTCTCTCTGTTTAAACGACGTAGAAGAAAAAAAACGATAAGGAATTTTTTTCGTGAAATTTACGCCGCTTTGGCAAAAAAAAAAAAAAAAAGCTTCCGATTATGTTTTCTCGAAACTGGTCTAGGAAAAAACCTATATAAATTTTCAAACTTCCTTTGGCTCGTTGAAAATTATTACAACATACAAACAAAGCAATAAGTATACCGAATGCTTAGCGACAAAAGATGAAAGAAATGCCAAACAGGTAGAAGTGCACAGCTTATAAAATACAATGACCGGCAACAAAGAACGTTTGAACATCGCTAAATAATAAATTTATCCTTTCAACATCACAAAGGCCACATTTATTCCGGTTATACTTTTCACTTGTTTATGGAAATATCATAAAGTGTAAGGCTTGGTCGTCCACGTCCGAGGCAAAGAATTTCTCGCCAGGTATACTTTGTTTGGATTGGAATCAAAATTCAATGGAATTTCCGCACCTTGTTGAATAACAATATTTTGATCTATCGTCTTGCACCTAATTTTTCAATTTATTTGTTAAGAATTTCATTTCGATAGGTTTTCCAATTTATTTGAGTGCTTCGAGCAATACGATAAGAAATTGCATTTCAATTTTTGGTAAAATTGGTCTCCAATATTTTGAACAATTTTTTTAAATGTTAATTTATTGAGTTACCAAAACCCCTGCAGAAATTCTCGAAAAATGATTCGTCGATCGATCTCGATCAACGTGTATCTTTTCGCAAATCACCCATCTTACCTTTTTAAGAAACACTTTGGATATAGCTAAGCGTGACTCGGGCCGTTTTGAAAAAAATTACCAATACCTCCGCAACGATCCGACACTAAAAAATGAGCACAATTCGAAAACGCCGCCGATCACAATAATTTTCATTACGTAACCATACTAGAGAAATTTACGTAAAAGGCAACGCAACTCAACACGTTGACAAATGCTCAACATCGAAGCAAAAACTAAACCTTACCGATGAAGAAGACGTATAATCTGTAGCCGGCGTTGCTTTTTACACTCGAACGCATGCCCATCGCTTGCACATAGTGTCTCGATGTTTTGGCATTTTTAAATACGCCTCGTTGTGTTGCGTTTTTCACCATTTTCCTAGTCCGTCTAGTAGCTCTCACTTATTACACAGAAGCATATAGACCTTATGATGACACGCATTACCTCGATATACATACAATTTCTACAGTTGACTGGATTCGACGATGATGAGGATGCTGTATCTGGAATAATCTATGAAAATATCCTCGTCGTGTTTTTGCCTTCAAATTTCAACCTAGCTCATTTTGACCATGTGTTTTAGCCCTATCATTACGACCAATCGGTTTCATTCCAGGATATTTCGTTGAATATACTTATTTTTTCAGTGTTCTCTACACAATTGGAAAAATTCTAACAAGTCGCAATGCCAACATATCCACCTATATCCGCTTTTTCCCCTTTCTCGCGGAAAAACTCGAATTTCAACTTGTGAAAATCACTATTCCGCCGGGAGTGATTGAGATGTGAGCAAACTTGACAGAAGCGAAAGTAACTTCTGTAAGTATTTTCCCTCTAACGAGAGAAAATCGTCTTCGAGTTGTTTAACACACGGTGTTGAGGAAAAAAACTACGTATACGATGGTTTCCCCAAACGAGTTCAAATTCTTATTTGAATTTAATCGATTTTTTTCGAGTATGCAATTGTATTCGTTTATTCGTTCCTTTTTCTTGTGGGAGGGGAATTTTTTATAGGTGAATTTTTATTATACCAAAATTATTATATATTTTTTAATTTATCTAATGCTGATTTTACTTTTTGATTTCAAATAAGTTACGACTCGTTTTCACTATATTTTTTGAACAATTTAAACTTTTAAAATTTTTAATTTCGATAAAGTATTTCAATCTATTTTTCGAATTCAATAAATACAACTTTTTCCATTTTCTTTCAGAATATCTTTCCCTATATTTTCTTTTTTTAGTTTTTTTCGATTTTATTAATTTAAAAAATTGTTTTCATTTCAGGCATCATAACTGGATTATTATTTTTTTTGAATAGCTTTAATAACCATTTTTCATTAAAAAAGTAACCAAAAAAATCACCATCCGCTATTTTAAAGACTTTTAAAATACTAAATATCAATTTAACTGAAACACTAAATTTTCGAAGTTTTTTTCTAGTTAGTTAAGTAAAAGTTCTAAAAACCTCGTTGAATTGAAATTTATTTTAAAAAATTTCTCAAACACAAATTTTCAAAAATGTAGTTTAAAATTGAATTTTACAAAACTTTTTTTTTGCGCACAAACTTTTCAAAACTACCTATATGTTTCAACATAAACTGTTATAAAAATTATCTCGAGCTCTAATTTTTCAAAATTATTCGAGATAGCCCACTCCAATTACCAAAATATTACCCAATGTTTTGAGAGAAAATATTCGAAAATTTTCTTGAAAACAATTTAAAAATTCCATAAAATTTATTTGTTTTTATTCACCAAATAATCGTCTGTTTTTGAAAAAAAAAAAAAAACATTTCAAATCGATTTTCTTTAAAAAAGTTCAAAAATTCTATCAAAAAAGCATCTGACAATTTTTCTTTGAGTGAAAATTAAACAAAAAATGTTGTAAGAATATTTTAATTTTCCAAGTTTCCTTTTTTTTTTCAAATGTTAGCTTCAGCAAAAAAGAGTTTGGGCTATTTTATGTATATTTCTTTTTTAGTTTTGAGATGTTTGATTTTTTTCAGAAAAATTTTGAAAATATTTCCTTTCTAAAAATATTTCTTTGGACGACTTTTTGTTGATATATTTTTAAAAAATTGATAAGATTTTCAATTTTTTTTTTCAAAAATTTTTTGAAACCAGTAAGATTTAATTTAAAAAAAATTAAGATATTTTTTCGTAAAAGTTATTAAAAAAAAATTGTTGATTGGATTTTTTTTCAGAAAACATTTGAAAAATTTATTTTTAAAAGAAAACTATTGGACGATTTTTTGGTCATTTTTAAAATACCTAATTCTTGTTAGGACTTTCGATTTTGTGCAAGGCGAGTTATTTTCATTTATTTTTTCCCTTCCTTCCTGATTTTAATCAAAACGATATATTTTTTTTCATTTTTTAAATTTTGATTTTGTTGACCTCTGGTCCCCATTACTGATTTCATTCAATAATATAATTTTTTTTTACTTCCTTTTACGATTTAATTTTTTTGATATTTCTTTTACAACTTGCCCTCAATTTTTCCTAATTTTTTGTTGAATTCTCAAAAAAATGTTACAAAATTTCATTGATTTTTTTCCACTCAAAATCTTCGAAGAATTCATTCTCATTAAATTACGCGTATATTAGCGAAATTTATGAATAATTTTTTTTTTCAAAATTCAATTGAAACTTGTTATGAAATTTTCACCAAATTCTGACGCTGAAATAAAATTATTTGAAACTGTTTTCAAATTCTACTGCTAAAATTTTTACTCGACTCATTTAATAATTTGATAGAAATGCAGCACATATTTAAAGCATTTACATAGTTACGTCATCTTTTTATTTTGCTCAATCTGCCAACAGTAATTTCCCATCCGCCTCATTTTTCAACGATTTAAACGAATTCGCGCGGAATGATTTCAACAAATTCTTACTCACACATGGAAACAAAAACAACGACGTACCTAATTTTCTCCATTCGACTACGCTACAAATAACCCTCCCACACGAAGCATTCACTAAATACCACGAAAAGCTGAAATAATTCCACAAGAAATCAGCTTCTTTGAAACTCTTCTTCGATTATTTAAAAAATTCAATACACCGTCGAGGAGGATCCGTAACGAATAACTTCCCACATTTCGACGACAAGTCTCAAGCCAGAATACATATTTGAGAACGTTTCCTAATCCTATCGCTTGGAAAAAACAAGAAAAAATGCTGACTATTCGATAACATTTAATTTCGCTTTTGTTTCGATTTAAATAAGAACCAAAAACGCTGAGAAAAATTTGCGAAGCGATATAAAAGGGTACTCAAATTTCATATAAGTATGTACATATTTACAATGCTTCAAAATTATCAATTACGAATACTAGGATGCTCTTTATAATTTTTTTTCGATATTTTGGACCCCTCGCCCCAGGTTAGTGCCACTCCATGGGAAACTGAGTCACAAAAAATTTGAGTTCGATCGGTGCCCCCTTCGCAATAGCAACGACCATCTTCATTAAATGAGGCATGAGCACGCGAGCCTACAACTAATCGAGCTCAAATTTTTTGTGGATTGTTTTCTTATGAAGTAGCATCAAATCTAGATTTTCTAAAACAAATTTTCACTATAAGTAATAATAATAGGGACCACCTTAACGAATACGCCTTCTCGGTCTCGCACCAGCACCGCTGTGGACGAACCTCTCTCTCCCTTTAACAAAATTTTATTCTCGTAGGAGTGTTTATGTACAAAATTTTCAAGGGGTTCGACTTTTTACGTTTATCGAGTTCTCGATACCATTGCCTCGCTCAGTTTCATTATTAATCCTATCATAATCACCGATGATAATTCATCGAAGTGTAAAAATCATTTCGAAAATTGTACGACGATGTACTCAGCGAGAAAAAAACCGAATTACACGTAATCCTCTTACGTTGTAAAAATGATAATAATAATAATAAAAAAAAAATAAAAAAAAATAAAAAAACAGAAAATTGTCAACGCTGCATTCCAACATCTCTATTTGAATATCGGTCAATAGAACTCGCATTAAAAAAAATCAAAATAAATAAATATTCCATTAAACTATCTAGATAAGCTAAATCTGAACAGGAATGTGACTAGGTGCGTGAAAAAATACGAGATTTACCTACTCGGACATCACAATATACTCGTATAATGCTAGCTGCATCTCGTATTGAGGTAAAAAGCTCATTTAGGATACCGAGTGTTTCATTAATTTTTTTTGATTTAGGATTAACGAATTTATACAAAAAGACGTCAACTCGGCTTAATAAAATGTGAAAAATGAAAAACATTTTGAAAAATGGTGGCGAACTCAGGTACGAAAACCTTTGGAAAATTAAGTCGAATATCGCGCAGTAAACCCCAAACCCGAGCAGGAAATTGTTTGGAGCAGTAGGAATCAAATCTGAAATACGGTTCAAGAATCACAAAGCAGAAAAAACGATAGTTAGTTTCATCATCGTCGTATTGAAATAAACACAAAACAAATAATTTCACACCAATTTTCGAAACATCAGCCACCTACTCGAGTAAATTGGATACCTACTTGTTTATTCGTGCATCTGCATATGCCATGATTTGGGCATACTCGTATTTTCGTAATAAACATAGAAATCAAACGAGTAAATTTCGGCCACAAGAATACCTTCGCGAGGAAATAATTAGAGACGATAGCACTCCAGGGAATAGGATACGATGAAAAATAAAAGGCTCAAAAAAAAGGACGCCGACTCAGTCTCTAAGTTTAATCCGATAACATCTCGTTTTCAGCAGCAATTGAGTGTTTGGCGAATTTCTTTGAAGTCTGATTCAGTGATGCGGCAACCACGGCGTAAAATAATTTTCAAAAGATCGCTCTGGCGGCATCCACGATACGGTATATCCACTGATTGTCCCTTTGCCCTTCGTACAGAATACGTACAGGAGCTACGTACAACAAAATGTAAATGTTCATGGTAATTGCTCCGTACAATGGGATTTATTCAGCCGAGGTGACGCATTTCTAAGTGAAAACATTTCTTGATGCAATTCAAAGCGAATATACCTTTTTGCTCGTATAAAATAATGCACCAAAGGTCGTTTCTGCGATTCAATCGTCACGTGCGAATTGGCAACACTGAAATTTTTAACATTTATAAAATATCTATTCAATATGATGATCGAGCTTTGACTGAAGATGCATTTTTTTACCAAACAATCGAATCAAATAAATATTTTTTAAGGATGTATACAGTGTTTTTTTTTTTTTGTTTTTTTTTATGAGAAAATAAGTTCCTATTTCTTATATTTCCGCTAACTCAATTTTAAATTATGCTACTTGCTTCGTATTTTGAAAAAAAAAATTACCAAATTTTTGAGATTTTACATTTTTTAGCCGAATTTATGAAGGCTATTGTGTTATTTTTTGTTCCAACTTATCAAATCGATTCTTCCTTATTATAAATAATCTTCAATTTTTTATTTTTTCCCTATTCTAATTTCAATTGGCCGCTGAGAAAAAATAAAAAAATTGACAAGTAAAAAAACAAGTGATAAAATATTTTTACCTGGCATTTAAAATTGTTCTTTTTTACTAGAAAATAATTCCATAGTTTCCATTCTTCCTCCAACTAAATTCCAAGTGGGGCCTAGTTATTCCTAATTTTTAAAAAAATGAAAACATCAAATTTTAAAATTTTTGCATTTTTTTAATTCTAACCCCTCAATTTTTTTCTTTTCATGAGAAATAACTTTCTAATATAAAAAGGAAAAAAAATGAAAGTCTGAAAAATTTTGATTTTTCTCTTCTTTTTTTTAGATTGGGGAACTGGTAGTTGTCGTTTTAAATTTATATACGTATGTAGTAAAGAAGAAAAATAAAAATTTGTAAATCATTTCAAATGAAAAGGAACAATTTCAATAAGTTAGCATCAAAAAATGCAAAAAGTTGAAAATTGTTGTTTTTTTCTTTTTTTTTTTCCTCAATACTTAGCACTACTTAACATTCAATAGGGGAACAATAATAAATAGGGAATTATTTCTTAATAAAAAACCAACAACCTACAAGGTAAAAAAATTTTGCACGTTTTTTTTTTTTTGACGTCTAAAGGTACCACTTGAAATTAAGTTGGAGCAAAAATTAAAAAATAGGAATCGCTAATCAGTAATCACTTTTCATGAAAAGACACAACTTTGATCGATTACATATAACCAAAAAAAGGCAAGATTTTGAAAATCGGTCAATTTGTTCATTTTTTTGAAAAATGAGGGCATCTGGAAAGCACTTAAAATTCAGGTAGGAGGAAAATAAAAAGTTGGGAATCATTTATCATGAAAAGGAATAACTTGGGGATGAGAGAAAAAAATCAACGAAACTCGAAAATAAGATCTACCTAGAGGAGCCTGTCCTGATACATCACAGGTCATAATAGTGTACTCACACAATGAATTAGCATTTATCGGAGCCGCCGATAAAATGCAAATTTATCCTATATAACATTAAACACGTGTATCAATTTTACTAATTGCGCCGTTAACTTAATTAATGCGCGAAATCGCAAAACACAATTATAATTATAGTGCGAATTTTATAACCAAGAAGCCAGCAAACTTATATAATCCGGCAAAATCGTTGTACAACCGTTCTCGCAGCTCCAACTTATTTATAACGCGAAGCCGGTTAAATATCAAATTAATGGTACTTTTGAGGATGATAAAGAAGCTCTCTATAGTCGTCCTGTCCTGCTGTACATACAATTAATACGATTACCTATGTTGGGTGGCGAGAGTCTGGCTCCTCCAGTCTGTCTTTGTATTACTTGTATAGGTAGCTTATAAGAGTAGGTACACCGACATCACGCATCTTCCTTAACAAGGTACATCGTTCTCTGGCTGTTGTATACGGAGCATTTACATATAAGCATGTAATAAATCGCGAGTACTAACTTTAACATACGATGGGCATATTTTGCTCCATGGTAATTCAAACTGACCTCAGAAGTACTGCAATTTAGGCCCCTTCGAAACACATCTTATAAGAAATGTGGCATGGGTTTTTGAAAAGCAAAGCATGAACCACCAGGTTTATTCGTTAACAATTTTTAAAAAAAATATTTTTTAAAGAAAAAATTCTAATTTTTTCTTTAAAAAATATTT
>FIZV01001754.1:0-10603 GCA_900050545.1 Trionymus perrisii | reverse complement strand
TTTTTCTCTCGGATTTTTTTCACAAACAAAATTTTTCTGTATTTTTTGTGTTGGAATTTTTTTTTCAATCGAGCTTTTTCAAGAGCGTTTCTTTCGCAGTAGGATTATTTTTCTTGGAAGATTTTTTCGTCAAGTGTTTTTTTTGTTCCACCTTGGTGACATTTTTGCTGAAAATATTGAATATTTTTCTCTCGGATTTTTTTCACAAACAAAATTTTTCTGTATTTTTTGTGTTGGACATTTCATTTAAATTTTTTTTGAGATTTTTTTGCCAATAAACCAATAAAATTTTTGGCTCAGGAGGTTATTTTGATTTTTTTATCCAGAATTTACGATCTTAATTTTTTTTTTCTAAACCGTAGTCAGAGTCACGTCCTGAGACAATTTCGTATTCCAAGAAGATTTTAGACACTTCCATTTTTTTTTTTTTTTTTTCTAATAAGACGGCCTTTCTGAAATTTCTTTCTGAGACAATTTTTTGAGAATTTTTTCCTATAAAAATTTTTTCTGAGTACATTTTTTGAAAATAATTTTTCCTAAAAGGATGAATTTTATCTGCATTAAAAAAAAAATCCTATCTAAATTCATGCTTTTTTTCTAATTCAATTTGATATTTTTCATACAAAAGCGTCCTACCTGTTATTTCTAATTCTAATACACCGAATTCTAAATCATCTCGTATATCATCCTAATTGAAATTTATTTACCGACCAGAACACAATATGATATGATAATAGCGAGCTGCTAAAAAGCACAGCTAGCATATTATGCGATACCATATGGCACAAATATACGGTGCCGGGAGACTATGCGATCCATCTAATAATCATAATTCACCTATGTGGAGTTTTACGTGATTACTAGAGAGGTATAGAGACGCCTCCGAATCTTCGTCTGGCCGGCGGGATCATGTAATAATTGGATTTCGATATTTTGACACTTTTTTTTCGCCGTCGAACTCGTACGAGCCGGGTCGAATTAGGCAACCGGATCGCGTAACCGGGAACTGGGGTCACGACACCGTCGAGTGTGTAGAGTGGGTGGCGAGTCGTGTCAAAAATTCTTTATAATCACAACGCTCACTCACGACAATGGGATTCGCGCGTTCCAGACAATAAGTATCAATAAATAACCGAGCTCGAAGCTCTCGTATGTGTGCGTATAGCGTACATCGAGAGGGACAAATATATATGCATAAAACCGTGTAGCACGTTGCCATCACGCCGAATAAATATTTATAATTTTTACGTACCCACACGAAGGCGTACGTATAAAAATTCTACCAAATTGTTCGTCCTCCCGATAACGGTACATCGTGTACACAATATACTTGTACACTCAGGTACTCTTCTCTCTGCCTGCTGCCTACCGTGTCTTGTCCACCAGCTCTGTATCTTTTTAATACCGATACGTTTCAAGTTTCGAATTACCCTTCACACTTTGGCCTCGTGATCGGTAACAATTAAACCCTTTAGCGGACCTTTTTCCTCCCACTTCTTTTCTCTACCAACTCATTCATCAAAATACGTCAAAACCTTGCACGATAAAAACTTTCCTATCATAAAACTCATCGAATAATCCATCATACCCCTGGTTGTTTTTTCTCCTACATGCCAGCACCCCTCCTTCGTATATTTTTTCCACCACTGTACGGGTAAACGTCATACGAATAGTTTAATTGTTTCTTTGTTCTTCTGCTACAATGCGCTTGAGCACAAATGTATACGTGGTCGACGTCCACTCCACTTTCCCCCCTGCGAATCCTGAACGAAAGACATGCTGAAAAAAGGTCGTCTCGTGTAACTTTTAAAAACTAACTTGGCGTCCGTATTGTATATAATTATACGAGTATAACATTCGACCGACACCTACATTGAATTAAGCTGACAAATCGTTTTTTTTCCTTTTTCACTTCTCGGGTACAATTTTTCCCCATTTTTTTCTATTTTTACTTTTTTAATTTACCGCTACATCGCGCCGCAATGAAAGCTGGGAGGTCGTGAAGTTTTTTTGCTGGTTTGTTGTTGTCGTTGTATAGCCTTCGCACGTTGCGAGCTTTTTTTTCGTTATTATAAAACAATAACGTTAGGTGTGTGATTTGTTGTCGAAACGAGATGCTCGATGATGCATGGTATTTTTTCGTGTTTCTCTTTCCGCCTTTGGCGGTTCTCGTCGTACTTTGCACAATGGAACCGAAAAATATTAACACATTTCATATTTTTGCGAGTTCAAATCTCACGTACATTTGAGGAAAATTTCAAAACCCTCGCCTCGCGTTATTCGCTGTCAAAAGTAACCCCAAATAAAAGAAAACTTGATAAATAATTGTATTTATAAAATGAGATACCTAGAATAAAACTTGTGAAAACTGTAACTCGAAAAAGAATGTTTAAAGTTAGAGTACTGGCTCAAATTTTGAGCAAATCAAAAATGTAAAACTAATACGTGTTGAGAAATTAAATTTTCGATCAAAAAGGTCCTTTTGACTTTTTGCCTATCCTTAATATTTTAGGTGTCAGGTGAGAAAAACAAATAATACAAGAAGTACCTAAATTTTATTTCCACCAAGTATGAAAACCTGATGATCCTTTAGGCAAAAAAGTGAAGAGGACCTCTTTGATCGAAAATTTAATTTCCTACCACGTGTTGTAGGCTCCAGATTGATTCGAAAATGATCGAATCGATTCAAAGGATCGACTTCATTATATGAAACGATTTTTAGAATGTTATCTCAAAATTCACTGTAAAAAAAAAAGAATTAGGTACCAATGGGCTATTTTCGTCATTTTCAAAAATTCACCAAAAATCGAAAAATATACTTCTGCAGCTCAAAATTTAATTCTGAGGTCTTGGCGACATGCTTTCTCAGTGAGCCTAACTTTAGCTCAATAAGACTTGACGAGTTTCCAAGGTTCTTTTGTCAGAAAGTATAAGACCCCTCTTACAATTAACTCATCTCGAAGAATAAAATTTCATAAGAGAAAAATATTGAAAAATAATTTTTTCTTGGAAAAAAAAATGCTTCAAGAAAAAAAATAAGAAAAACTGTGTATAAAAAATTTATATGAAAAAAAATCTTTAAAAGTCTTTTTTAGAAGAAATAGTCTCAGGATGAAAATTTTTCAATATAAAAAATTTTGTAATAGCCAAAAAATCTCAATTTTTTTGTAAGTGGCTCACTTGGAAAAAATCATTAAATTTTTTTTTCTAAACAAACGACCTTCAGGAGCAAAACAATTCTATTTGAAAATGAATTATTATTTAAAAAACAAATAATAATAATACATAATAATGAATAAAATAAATAAATTTTCTTAAAATTCTTTTTCTTTAGAATGAAATAATTTTCAGAACAAAAATTTATTCAAAATAAATTTGAAGGAAAAACCATTCGAGAGTTTTTTTTTCAAAATTTTAGCTTGGGTGACCTATAGTGAAAAATCGAAAATGAAGGGTTGAGAATTTTTTCACCCTCAAAAAATTGAAAGATTTTTCCTACGAGAAGATTGATTTTTTTTCCAAAAATGGAGAAAAAATTTGAGCGATTCTTCCCCTCCTCCCTCCATCCCAAAAGTTTTATTGTCTGAAAAAATTGAAATATTTTTTCATTTAAAGAAAAACTGAGAAATATTTCATTTGAAAAAATGTTGTTTTTTTGGAGCGAAAATATTTCTCTTTTTGCTGAAAATAATTTCTCAACTTTTTTGGAATAAGCATAAGTTTAAAATGTTCGCAAAAAAAAATCGTCACTTTTTGTCTCAATTTTTTTGAAAAATCAAAAAAATTTTCTTATCATTGAAATAATTTCTTTTTTCTATTTTTTTGAATACTCGAACCTAGAAAAAATTGAGAAAACTTTTAATTCTGAAAAAATTAGGTATTTTTTGTTCCAAGAAAGTAAAAACATCCGAATTGAAAAGAAATTGTTTTTTTTTTTTATGATTGAACAAAAAGTTTGGATTTTTTTCTTAGAAAAATTGGGGGATTTTTTCCTGCAAAAACTTGAGAAATATTTGAATTAAGTACCCATTTTACTCTAAAAAAGTTGAGGGATTTTTTTCCAAAAATCTGAAAAAAAATATGTACCTATCTACCTATATTTGAATTATATAAATTTTTTTTTGATTTTTCAAAAAAGTTGAGACAAAAAGTGAGTATTTTACCTGCCAACATTTTAAACTTATTTTATTCACGAAAAATTAGATTTTCTTCTGCAAAAATTTTTGTTGCAAAAAAAATTGAAAGATTTTTTTCTTTAAAGAACTAAGAGTTTTCTCCCAAAAAAGTAGTAAACCCCCCCCCCGCCTCCCTCTCCAAAAAATTGCAATAGTTTTTTCGAAATCATACATTTTTTTGGTTAAAAAAAAAATCGAGATTATTTTCTCCAAGAAGTATGAGGGATTTTCTCCAAAGAAATTTTTTCAGTAAATCTTCTAATTTTTCGCTGCAAAAATTTGAAAAATATTTATTGAAAAAGAAATCAATTTCATTTTTTTGTGTAAAAATGATTTCTTCGAATTTTACATTAATCTTTACATACGATACCGAAGTCACCATTTTTTGACCAGATTAAATAAAAAAAACTCCTCCTCCCGATTAGATATAGGTACTCAACATTTAATTCAACGAAAAGGTCATCGAAAAAAGAACGACGTACTCGATAAGAGTATTATGAACTGAAGATGTGTGTAAAGTTATCGAATTTTTCTTTTTTCTCTCTCTCTCTCTTTTCTCAAAAATATACTCTTAAAGGATAACAATAAAAGTGGTTTTCTTGTATTTTTGCGTCGGTACTCATCAATCACAGTTGTTGGAGTTTTTTGTGCTGTACTTTTCTTCTGCTCGAACCGCAAACTTACACGTTACATGTTTTTTCGCTTTGGACTTTTTTTTCGGCCCTCACAGTTGATTGGTAAGTTTTTAAATGAGAGAAGAGACGGAGACCGAATACTCGGAGTAAGTGTATGAGCGGTGGTATAGATAAAAGGAGTGAAATGTCGTCGCGTATAAAAGCTTTAATACCATTAGAAGTAGCCTATAGGTTTAAACTTTTCATTAGACAATATTGGATTGCTGGGAAATACGTATAAGAGGAAGGGGTTAACAGAGAAGGGTTATTTTCTATACGTACTGCTATGTCACCATGAACGCGTTTTTCCTTCTACATCCGCGTCGAATAAATTACAAAAATTGTATGCGAACGGAAACTCTATGAAGGATGGTTTTTTTTCAAACACCTAAAGGGTTCGCCAATATAGAGTAAAATCACGACGCGAGACCGACGTAGACAAGTACCTTGGAGAGTAAAATTTACACTCGCTCGACGTTATGATGAGGTGATTTTTTTTTTCATCTCGTTTCAATTTAGAAGCGATAATGCGTCAGAGTCGTCATCGTGATGAAATCAATTGTACGATTCGGGTTTCGATTGTGAGCCAATGAGCCTCCCGTCGAGTAGAGAGTGAAATTGATTTGGCTAGGTTCGATCTCGATTTAGAATTAGAATCGAAGACGAGTCTTTGTATACTTCTGTGTGTACCACTGTACGTTCGTCATGGTATAGTGTTATGTTTTCCCACGTACAACCTTATATAAATACCGGCCTTATACGTGTAATTTTAATAGCTCGGTCTCTGCCTCTGGTACAATGGACTCTATATGACATTTGTACCAATCCGTCGTGTACTGACCACGGCTCATGTACTTACGACCAGGGTGTTTGGAGGCTAGAAAGAATATGACGTATACGTAGTATATTATGATATCTCTACCATTGAGAGCATATGGAGCCTTTTACGAGTTTTAAATTGATAGGCTGAATGTTTTATATGGCTCATTATGTATTCGAATTAAATTACTCTATCCAATGACGGCTTCCACCAACGTATGTGGATCTGCTATGAAATGCAAAACGCATTTTCCACTGTTTCCGTAATCGGATATGGTGCAAAAACCACATGACGTCTGTTATGTTGCCTTACCGCCCTCGTCCCCCGTCCTATAACCAACCGTACCTCTAAATAGAATCAATTTTCCATATAGCATGCAAATTTTATTCGTTAATTGAGACGTGAGAACGTTTCGATATCTCATTTCGATTCATGCAGAGTTACGTACTATTCCCGATGGAAGCGTGAAAATATGATTTTTTTCAAGAGTTATTCAGGTTGAATTTTTTCCTCGCCCGAGGTTCCTTCAAATGTGTACTAATTTTGCAATTTTTTTTCTTCTGTTTTAGGTGAGTAATGTGCTGTTATTTGGTGAAGAGTGTGGCTAAAAATGTTGGAATTTTCTTATCCACGAATCTGATGAAGCGAGGGTAATATTTTTTGTATCTAAGAATTTTCCTGGACTCGGAAGTATCTAGTCATTGTTTTTATTTATTTATTTATTTTTAAGTCATCCTTTTGTTACTAGTGACATTTTTTCAGTTTTTTTTTTCTATCATTCTAATTTTTGGTTTTAAAAAAGAATGAAAATTTTTTACTTCAAACATAACGGAAGAGTAGACTCTAATCAAGTAACCACTCTATGAAAAAAATGAAATTTTTTAGCCAATAAATATTTTTTTTTGAATTTATCTACCTCAAAAAAATTGCCACTTCACTTGGAAAAAAAAGGATATAATAAAAAAATTTTTCATGTAATTTGATGAAGAAAATTACACAAAAAACTTTTTAAAATCAAAAACTCCTTGAGTAAAGCCGAGATTCAACAGAAAATTCATCCTAAAGAAATCTAAAGAAAAATTGTATGCGTCACAAAATTTATTGAAAAAAAAAATTAGTGATCAGAAAAAATTCTTCTGTAGGAAAGTTATGAAAAAAAGTTGAAAACAATTTTTTTTTTAAATTAAAAGAAATTGAATTCAATCGAAAATAATCTTTTAAAAATTTGCTAACCAATCTAATTCCATGCATTTGGCCTAGCGACAGTACATGACACGTAAAAACACTAGCACCAGGTAATTTTTGAAAAATTTTAAATATTCTTCTGCAAACTTTTTGTTAAAAAAAAAAATAAAATAAAAACATATAAAATAAAATGACTGGAAAGCGCAGCAAAAATTCTGTAGAAAAAAAATTTCACAAATTAAAAATTTTCTTATGCAAAATTTCTAAAGAAAAATTTTCACTTGGAGCAAATGAATTCTTAAAAAAAAATTGCTAAAAAAATATTTTTAGAAAAGTTTGCTTTAAAAAATGTAACTCGTGGTAATTTTTTTGAAAAAAAAAAAATATATTGCGAGAGTGAAATTTTTTTATAAAAATAATTTGATGAGAAACTTTATTCGTTTTTTATGGAAAAAATTGACTAGAAAAAATGATTTTCTTTTTAAAAAATGAATAAAAGGGTACTTAAAAAAAAGAAATCCTTTGCTGAAAGTAAACTTAATTTTAAAAAATTTCAACAAATTTTCTAAAATTTTTCATGACACTTTTGGTAGGAAAAAAAGAAGAGTAAAAAAGAGAAAAATTATAAAAAAAAAATTACAAAATTTTTTAGGTTTGTGGGCAAAAAAATAAAAAATAATCGTCCACTTGGAAAAAATTCGTATGAAAAAAATGTTCAAAAAAAGAAATCTTAAGCAAAATTTTTTAAGGAAAAAATTCACCAGAAAGAAAATATTTTAGTCAGGAATTTCAAAAAATTTCATCCAAGTCTTAAAATATTTTCATGGATTTTATTCGTAAAAAAAAAAAGTGAAAAAGAAAAAAATTCTAATGCAAATTTTTCATAAATGAAATTTTCAAAAAAAAAATTGTGGCATTTTTAAAAATCTTTGAAACAATCGAGTCTTTTGTATTACTGATTCTTTCTAAGAATTAGTTCCACTTCATTTTTTAAAACATGTTCAAAAAAATAATTTAAAAATTTAATAAATTCTCCTTGGAAATTAAAAAAAATGAAAGAAATTAAGTATTTATTTTGAAAAAA
Organism: Trionymus perrisii; assembly: GCA_900050545.1. Classification (NCBI taxonomy): domain Eukaryota; kingdom Metazoa; phylum Arthropoda; class Insecta; order Hemiptera; family Pseudococcidae; genus Trionymus; species Trionymus perrisii. The sequence continues at coordinate 2,665 of FIZV01001754.1, read as the reverse complement.
ATCTTTAAAATTTCTTAAGCAAAATTTTTCATGAACAAAATTTACCAAGTACTTGAAAAAAAAAATGAAAAAATAATTCTCTGCAAAATTCTTCAAGTAAAAATAAATACGAAAATAAAATTGTCTAATGTCTTGAAGAAGTTCACTAAAAAAATAAAATAAAAATATAAAATGAAAACGCTAAAATTTTTTTCGGTATTTTCGTCAATAAATGTAAAAAGTATTGATTTAAGAATAATTCTCTCAAAAAAATCCCATTCTTTATTTTTGAATGTCTAAAAAAAATGAAACAAAGCAAAATTTAATTTAAGAAATACGCCTTGGCAATTTTTTTGTAAATAAATGAGAAACAAAAATATTGGAAATGATTAATTAGTAGGTAATTTATCTGAGACAATTTTTTTCTGGAAAGAAAATCCTAAAACATCTTTTAATGCAAAATTCGATTAGAAAAAAATCCTATATGAAAACAAATTTAGTTTGCTATATAAAAATATTTAAAAACATTTTTTTGGGCACAAATTGTCAAAAATTTCTCAAAAAGTACTTCTTTTGAAAATTTTACTTTAAAAAAATATCAAAATTCTCATTTTATCATTTTTTTTATTGACTTTTTTTCAATCAGAATGAGATTAATTCCCAGACTGAATGTTAAAGAGCATGATGGAAGGTCTGAGAGGACGATTACGTTTTCTGGAACTGAATAATAATAAAAAATTCCATCTTGAAAAGCTTTTTGTTGCTTTTAATTTTTTTTTTCAAAAAATTGCAAAAATTAATTTAAAAATTTCTGCCAAAAATTCTTGAAAAAATTTTATCACGCTTTTTCGTAATAAAGTTAATATTGACTTCATGACCATCCTCACCTTACCCATTTGCAGAACGATTTAGAACGAAAATGTAGAATTAAAAAAAGTAAGGTACCTGCTGCACGCTTCGATATTTCCACAGATCTGACCTATCTGCACCGTTGCCTTTGGTAATATTCAAGGTAGAACAGTAGGTCTAGAGTATTTTTTGATGACGACATAATGCGAATGGTCATTTTGGAGGAATATTTAACCCTTTTCGAGTTAAGCAACCGTTACGAATAGGTACTCGAATGGAAGCACGACGTTAAGAAAAACAAATTGACCAACATTTATCATAATAATTTTTGCACGGCCGATGGTGGCGATGCTCGTTTGGCTTGGTCGTTTCTCCATTATAAAGAACAGATTTGTTAAATGAGCCGAACGAGGTGAAAGTGTCGTCTGAAAAATATATAAATAAGTAAATAAAGCGTGACAATACGATCATTTCAATATCGCGTCGATTATGCTAATAGACCGTGTTGCAAGAGAGATTAACGGGTTCTCGAGTGTACCGTATTAGTATCTGGCTACTTTTTCATACTAAAGTTTCAAATGTTTAGCTTGGATAAGAGTATCCTCGTATAGTACCTAGAATATCTCGTACATTACGAGTATATTGAAAAAAATTTTGTAAACGCAAAAAAAGCTTTATTAATTGAATTTTTTTACCCGAGTTCGTTAACTCCGCATATACGAGTAGGAGGTGTAAAGAGGAAAGAAAAAAACCCTTAAAAGCGCTATAATTGGGTTTTCCCTCTGAAAAATACAATTTTCACTGATTCATCGGGCACGAAATTAAATCAAACGTTGATAAAGCTACATGCAAATGCATCGAGTGACGATAAAGGTATGAAAATATAACTCGTCTACATAAATAGAATAGATTCTACGTGTGTGAAGTGTACATAGCTTCATACAGAAGGTGATTGCAATTTTCATTGATGGCACGCGCGTATCAACGAGTATTTTCAAAGCTTTCGCTAATACGACAGCATTGACTTCTTGTTACGATATTTTTTACGCTACCAGTGCGGTAATGTCTTTTGCATGTAATGAGTTCGCGTTTCCTTTGTTTTTCCATCGAACGTACGCCGCGATACTTTCCTATCCGCTGGTCACAGGTTGTTTCACGTACAGATAGAGAGAATAAGAGTACTACAGCTTGGGTACTTTTTCCATAAAACGGAAACGATTATTGTTATAATTTGGCCAATAGTGTTAAAGAGGTAAATCGCTTTGAATCCTGTTGTCAATTTAAAATAGCAAAGGTATTAACCTTTTTGATACCTGCTAACCCGATTGATTAAACGAGTGGATTTGAACGTAATGAAGTACCGTTGCAATCGTTTATTTTACTCTTTGAGAGAAATGGCAAAGTAAAATTGTCATTTTTTTTCTCGTGAGATTTTATGTACCTCTACGGTCACCTACTAGTTCGTGAAATAGTGCATGGAATGGATATTGAAAAATAAAGCAGTTGAGTTCAAATTTTCAAAATTTTCAGAATACGAATCTAGGACATTGTTCGTATTTTGTATTCATAACTTGAAAATTTCAATTCAAATTGAACGTGCCCTAAAAATGATATAAGAAAATATTTTATTTTTTAGTGTTTGTTTTTCATTTTTGAATCCTTTGTTTTTAAAAATTTCTAAGTTTTTTTTTTATTGATTTTTATTTTTTTGTTTGATGCTTTTATCAAAAAAATTTTCAATTTTTTTATTGGATTAAAAAAAGTACTTGAAAAACTTTTTCCTATTAACATGGATATGTTTTTTCCGCTGGGGGTAATTCCAAAATCCCGGGAGACG
>FIZV01001726.1:0-10967 GCA_900050545.1 Trionymus perrisii | reverse complement strand
TTTATGTTATGATGTCAATTCCAAACCATTAAAATTTTAAAAATAATTGTCAAATATGTCAAATTACGAATTTACGAAATAAAAATCACGTTTTCACTTTTTAACTTCTCTTTTCACTCAAATCTTATCAAATCTAAAAAATGCGCCAAGTGCCAAGTTCACCAAACTGTTGCTCGTAAAACTCAAATTCAAAAGTGGCTGGACAAAATAGGGGGAAAAAAATTGAATGAAATTTTAAAGAAATACATGAAAAAACCGTAAAAAACCGTAATTGCAACTAATTTATTTCGTGTTTGAGGTTTCCGGTTAGAGAATATTTTTTGGATTACGTACACATTACGGTTTGCTCTTAAACCTTTCAATTACGGTTACGTGTTTCGTGTTACGGTTTTTAATTACAAAAATATGTGGTTTCGTACGGGTTTTTACCGGGTTTCGGTTACGGTTACGGTTACGGTTTACAGCGGTTTACAGCCCTGCCCTTAACTTATTTCGAACGAATATGAATCATTATTGAAGGATGCGAGTTGGATAAATGTGAAAATAACATAAGCCCATCGGAAACGGGGTACGCGGGAATGTGATAAGATTAGATAAAATGAATGATTTTTGGTGTTGGATTGTTGGTGATAAAGATAAAACGAAGAAAAATAAAACTCTGAATCATCGAATCTCGAAGGCCGGTTTTTAAAAAAAAATAATCTTCAACTGGAATCTAGCTAGTGCCAGTGGAAATCCTACAACTAACAAGAACAACGTCGTAAATAGTAATCCAAAGTTCAAATTCGAAACGTTGGACAAAATTCAGTTTTGATGCGAGTTTTCGCATTTGCGAAAGGATGGCGGCTTTAGAAAGCTATGTTAATCGTATCCTTTTAAATTTTATATTTTTATATACGAAAGGTATTTATTACGCACCGTGCATTGTAAATGAAAATTTGTTGGATTCCTTGACATTACATTTCAGATACAGTTGCCATCATTACGGCCGATGGACGACACTTTGTGGTAAGTTGGTATTTTACTTAAATGTTTTTTATTTCTTTTCACATTGTTTGAGTTGCTACGACGCTCGCGGCAACTTGATTTATCGAATTAATTGTCGATTAACTGCAAATTGGCGCTAGTTCCCAAGTTTGAAGTGTACGCGCGACGCAATATGTAAGAAACAATTCATTCTGTACGTTCCAATTCCGATCCCGGGTTCTGTTCTACGACATAGGCTTACGTTATAGGTACATACACATACATGTAACGTACGTATTACCGTTCAAAGTTTCGAGTATGAATTTTGATTTCAAGTATTCCTCGACTCGAACGAGCGGTGCGTAGAAGCCACAGCCTCCGTACGAAGTATTCGCGCTTATTTTCGAATGATGTGGTGTGGTCGTACGATCGGGTTACGTGGAATACGCGTAAACTTGGAATGATGCGAGGTTGAGCGTTGCGTATGCAGGCAGCTACCTTTAGGTACCAAACCAAGACACGACGTGTATGTAGCGGACGCGTCTTAAATATAATGTATTGTTTTTTCTTGCTTCTAGGGAACCTTGAAGGGCTTTGATCAGACTTTGAATTTGATCTTGGACGACAGTCACGAACGAGTTTATAGCACAACGCAAGGAGTTGAACAAGTAGTTCTAGGACTACATATCATACGTGGCGACAATGTGTAAGACATTCTACATTTATGTAGTATCTCGTACTGTTGTTTTTTTTTTCGCCCAAATTAACGCGTTATTTTCATTTGTTGTTCTTCAACATGCATGCGTTACAGGGTCATAGTTGGTGAAATCGATGAAACGATAGATTCTCGCATAGACTTCAGTAAAATAAGAGCGGAACCTTTGCCATCCATTGTGCACTGAATTCGATATACGTTCATAATTCATCCGCCATTCGCATTGTTGTACATACTCGTAATATAATTGCCCAGTTGGTAATAATATCTAGTTTTTTCGATTATTTTGGTGCCGCGCAGGAAGAGGAAATCTAGCTACGTAGTACGTATCTACGCCATCGCCTGTTTCCGCGCAGGCGTTTGTTCGTACATTACAATGTACGTCCGTATATGTATATGTATATGTAAATAACTCGCTTTCACCGAAGAAGATGATGACGATGTTATTTGAAAGTTTGTCGCAAAACTGACACGAATTACAGCGTAGGTACGTCGCTACTCGCTGATAAAAAATGTCCAATAAGTAGTCTGGTCTAGTAGAGGTACCTCTACCTACTACCTACTTAGTACTTACGTAAATGTATGAGGGGCAGCTTCGGTTAGTCGGCTTTGTTTCATTACCTAATACACTGGTCGCTGATATAACATTCGAATTTCGACGAAATAAATCAAACACCCGCTCCGGTCGCTCAATTTATTCGACCTCGTCGTATACAAATAACAAAATTTAAGAACAATTCAACGTAAATACGTCTATGTAGGTACGTTTATTTATATTTCCTCTATAAGATATAGAGAGGGAGAGACAAGAGAATGATGGAGGAGGGGAGAGGAAAATATACGAAAGCAGTCTTTACCGTGTTTCAGGTTGATGAGTAGACAAAGGCAGGTAGAGGTACTCGAACATAACTGCACTGCTTCACTTACGTTAGAAAGTACATCGATAAAATACCGTAATTCTTCGACAATCGAAACATATAAGACGATCGATCATCTTTTGATACGTAGAAATCCTACGTGTACGTAGGACGACGGTTGCCAAACATGGCGGGTATATTAGCCCTAGCCCATTCGTCGTTTACATTCCCTTTTACTCTTGCTGGCGCGTTCCGAACTAGGGTTGCTCAAGTACCCGGTCCGAATCTGAGAACCGGGTATCGGATTCGGGTTTAACTAGAGTCGGGTACCCGGTTCCGGCCCCGTTCTGCAATTTGCTGTAATACGCGTGATTATTAGGCTAAAATTTATGTTTTATTAAAAAAAATGTTACTAAGAAAAAAATAATTGTGTTACAGTTTTCGACAATTTGTCGCGATTTTTTCTACGAGTAATAGCCGAAGGACCCGGTCCCGGTCCGGACTCGGGTACCCGGTTCCGAATTGGAAAGTAATCCGAATCCGAATACCCGGGTACTTGAACAAGCCTATTGCGAAGGCGAGTTGAACTAGAAAAGATTTCATGCACACTGACACTGCACAGGGTCCAAGTTGTACGTAGATGTAACATAAGCACGTGGGATAGGTAGGTTCGAAAGCGGACCAACGCGAAATTCGTGCATTCCAAAGTACCAGCCTCGAAAAGAAAAGGAGAAGAAAAAACACGACATAATGTTTACGAGTATGCTTCGACTTCGAATAGTTTGGAGAATACCGTGTAAAAAGATGTTCGTCTTCACTTCGCACCGTAATCATGCATTGGAAATGATCGCGCCTCCCAAACATACGTACACGTACACAACACACACACACTGCAATTGCGAGCTCAACGCAAACGCGAACGCGAAATAAATAAAAGAACTTGGCGCACGAAACCGAATTATAAAAAATATTTAAAAAATGTGCAAACTCGAAAAAGTAGGTAGGTACGTAATTATTTCTCACTAAAATATCGAATTTTTCGTCAACTCGTAGGGCAATGATGAATTTGCATTCGCACTTGTTTACGTATCGCTATACTACGCGTATAATCGTAAGTATAGATACTCGTACTCGTAGATTAGGTAGCTACGTAGCTAGCTAGCTACCAGCTACTAGCTAGGTCGGTCTAGGTATCAAGGTGAAGGTATGTCACGGGTATGTGAGTTATTGTACACACGCTGCGCTGCAGCTGCACACCTATTATTTCGCGAAAAACTAAACTAAAACGGGAGAAAAAACTGCAAATACCTATGCAAATTGCGTCAATAATCTACGTAGAAAGTTTAACGTAGGTCATCGTACAAACTACATACAAACGTACCTCACACTCGTACTCGTACTCGTACACGTAAACTTTACACTATACACAATGCATTTACGTATAATAAATTATAGGGGTATACGACACGGCAGACTACACATATGTGTGGCCACGGCCAAGCCATATGGTAAGTAGTAAGTACTTACTAAGTCGAGGTACTTTACTTAGATAGATCTGCTTCGCTATCGCTAACTCGTAGTAGTACTCGTAGATACCTTAGCTAATTCTATCGATTGCAGTACACTGTGCACTTGTGCAGTTATACGTAGAGAATTTTAAAAATAGGTATATTCAACCGATCACCTAAGTAGAAAAAATTACCATACATATTAGGTATACTACATATAATATCACGTAGGCGAGTGTAAACTGTAGAGGTATTGTAGGTAAATTAAATACTAAATACGATACGTATAACATTCAACAATGCAACGAACACATACGAGTACGTTAGGCCTTAGGCGTAACGTTTCGCGTAAGGAAAAATGAGAAAAGAAAAAAATCTTACGATACGACAAGTAGATAGGTAGAGATATATAAATACATAGAATAGGTAGAGGTACCTAATTACGATAGTATCACATTAATTCGTTTCGTACGAGCCAAGTACTCGACGATTAAATACCTAATCGAATCGTATACCTACGGGGATACAAATACGCGTATGCGCAGGCGGTACAGGGTGTCTCAGATTATCGAGCACCTCTATCGTTACTTTCGAGCAAATTTAGCACATTTTGTATTAGTGGTAACATTGTATGCATTTGATTGAATGTGAACAATGTTACCAACTCATCAAAGATAGGTAACCTAGGATGCTCGATATTCTGGGACACCCTGTACATTTTAGGTAGGTAAAGGTATAGGTGCTTCCGTCTACGAAACATGTCTCCGTATTCAAGATGCTAACGTGTTGTACTTGTATAGCTATAGTCTAGCTACATACGCGTAGGCTCTTCATCATATACCTTTACCTACCTATTATATTTGCTGGATACGTATCCGATGTATGATGTACGAGTACGATACGTAGGTAGTATAGGTACGTAAAATAAGTAGGCAGAGGCAAATTACGTAAAAATGCGTACGTATCTTACTCTTAATTATCGTGAATACAAATGCTGCGCAAGTAGATATAAATGTAACGATGTAAAAATCTCACAATTAACAAATAAGAATAACATACAGTAACAACATAAACAGATTAGGTAGGTAGGTTAGGTATTCGATGCATGATACTCGTACATCATTATAGGTATAAGTTGTGTGAAAATCAGCGAGCGAATAAATAGGTTATTAAAAACGTTTAGGTACGAATACTCGTGTAGCGGCGCACCTACGTATAGACGCAATACCTGGTACCTATACATTTATACATACATTGCGCGGCGCGGCGCCGCGCCGCATAGTCGCGGTCGTGTGTAGTGTACCAGTATGTTCGTATGCAGCCAATAAGCAGACGATTTCGGTAGGTAAGGTACTTGGTTTTCATTTTTAGTCTAGGTAGTAGCTAGTAGGTAGAGATAGAGACAGGGAGTACAGTACGTAGATAGATAGCTAGGTAACTTGAATAGTTACCTAACTGGCGTATGATCACAGGTAGCTGCACAGCACCGTAATGTAAGTAATAATTCGTAGTTACGCCGCGCCGCGCCGCGCCAGTACTTGGTCGTCGACGAGAAAAATAATACTACCTACGAGTTACACTTTTACTTAAATGCGGTATGTAATATGTATGTACTACATTCGAGCGAGGATAAACGCGTAGGTATTTGAACTGGTTCAGCCGAGTCGGAGCACTCGCGGAATAACACAGGCCTAGACTTCATAAGTACGTATGTAATTCGTATTCGGGTGCTCGAGGTGTGCGAAAAATATTAATCGTATGTATCGCCGCGTCGCGTCAAGTCACCTCGTATCGCGAAATTTTTGCCACCGCAGCGAAGGAAGGCGAAAGAGCCGAAGAATCGCCGCTTGGTATATGCATACACGTATGTGTTACGCGCATCGCGTTGCATTTTGCTGCCATTTTACTAGCGAGTGCTTCGCTTTGTCGAATCGGCGGTAACTTGACTACCTACTCAACAACGCAACCATTGCAAAAGATACTACGTATTTAGCTGCATAATATGTTCTTGTACGTACACAGGCACATTGTGACACTCTGACACTACACAGTACACAGTACATAGTATAGAATCACACGCTGCGATGGAGACTACGCAGGCTCACGGGCTCACGGTTTAGAATATCTACTGCTAGTTGCTACGCATTTACGCTAAGGTGCGTAAACGGTAAACTAACAACCGAAAGTGAAATTTTACAGAAGCGTTCCAATTTTTTTCGCCTACTTTTTTTTTTTTTTTTTTGTGTATCATTTCGTTTTTTTCATTAGGTAGGTAGGTAGGTAGGTAGGTAGGTAGGTAGGTACATAAAGGTGGCCGAAAGAGTCGTAGAACAAATTGTAACTGTTGTATTTTTCGAGATACGAACCTGAAAACACTTCTATTCGATTGCCGAGATTTCGGTTGTTAGGTAACTTTTGCCATTTGCCCTCACAAATACGTCGTATTGATATGTACGCACGTATGTAGGTAGGTAATGGTATTAGGTAGGTAGATAGGTAGGTAGGTTGAAGATACGTTGAGAAACCGGTAACCGCCGCATCGCTAATGCGTGACTCGCGATTGGACGAGCGAACCAAAACGAAATCAAAGTCCGTAAGAGAAAAAAAAATGAAAGTACATGCGATCGCAGGTGATCCGCTAATCATGCTCGAACGATCAATGGCTGTGACAGTAGCAGTAGCAGTAGCAGTAGCAGTGGTAGTGATAGTGGCAGTGGCAGTGACAGTGACATTAACCATCAACAAATGACGCAGTTGAACGTTTCGACATTTTTTGTGGTATTCGAAGGTGTTGCGCGAGTATGGGACGAGTGGTCAGCGCTGCGCGTTGAAGGGTCACTCGACTTTGGAACAACGACGGCAGGCAGTCCGCCACTGTCGTTCATCCAGTTAGTCACAGCCTGAGTTATGGGTAACCGAAGTTTATCACATTTTTCTGTCGACGACGTACTCGTACGTATTCGTAGCGCGGCTTGTTGTACTATTTCGTCGACGATGTCACGCGCAACCAAAACGACAGATTCGAGACTGGCGTCGGCTTCGGCTGCGGTTGCGACGAGGGCTCCTTCGTCCGGTTCTCTATCAAGCGGTAGCGTCGAAACGACCGAGTCGTTTATACGCTGCGATTCCGCCAGCAACGTTTTTTCTTCGTGTAACGCGGGCGCCGGATCGCCGCCATTCTTTTCATGCACGGGAATGGCGTCGTCGCAGCGACCGTTTTCCTTTTCGACGTGGACAGTGGAAACGGGTTCTTCGAACGACGGCGCCGGCGTCGGCGTCGGCGTCGTCGTGCAAATACTAGACGAAGCAACGCTCAAAGAGTCATTTTTGCCGTACACACCGCCGATCTTATCGTACTCGGTTTCGCTGTCACACGTGCGGCGTTCGAATGGCGCGCCATCGTTTGCGATTTGGCCGTCTTGGTCGAAGCTACCGCCAGATTCTGCACAATTCTCGACACTAACGGTGGTTTGTTCGATTTGCCATCTGTTCGGAATTTTTGTCGCCTTTTTCGAATGTTTCTTGTGATCGTCGTCGTCGTCGGCGTCGGCGTCGGCGTTGGCTCGTTGCTTTTGACGGCGACTTTCGTTCGGGTCGCAGCCGAGTTTTTCGTCAGCGTCTTGATCGTCGCGCTCTAGTCTACTTACGTTGGTTATCGCTATTTCGGCGGACGCGTTCGCTTGCACGCTCCGTTCGTGGGTTTTCGAACGACGCCGTTTACAACTTGCCTCATTTTTCATTACAGTTCTTTTCAATCGATCGTTGCGACTATAGGTTTCGACTACCGTATCACCGTCGTCAGCGTCCACGTTGATGGGCGAGCTGTTATACGCGTTACTGGCATCCAACGCGGGCGCGACAGTTGTCGCGTTCGCAGATGCGGCGGCGGCAGCTGCAGCGGCGACGGAAACGGAAACGGGAAAAGAAGTACCGCCGCCGCCGATAGCTAGCGCGGGCAACGTAACGCCATCCGCATCCGCATCGGCGTTGATTTGACGGACGCTTTTCGATCGATCTGCGGCCACCGCCGTCGCTGCTTTCGCCGCCATGTGTCGACCGCCTGTCGAAGCGCAGCAGTCCTCATTACGGGGCAAGCCGATGCCCGAATCGGAATTACCGGACGAGCTGGGCGGCGATTCGTTTCGATCATCGGCAGAAGGAGCGCAAGCGGAGGCGTGCAACGACGACGTCAATTCGACGCCGTCGTCGCCACCGACCACGTGCTTCTCCACAGCGGAAGGCTTGCTGTAACCGTAACAGCGATCGCTAAAAACACATTCTGGCAGTCGGTTTGAGCATGGTCGCGTCTGCGTAGCGTCTTGGAACGCGCGTTTTGCCGGCACAAAAGGTGGCGCGTTTATACTGGCGTGCGATAATGTCGAGCAGACGCGTTGGTGATGACGAGGACGATGATGGTCGTGATCGACTTGGTCTCGGTGCGCGGTTTGCGAATCGCGCAAATCGTCTGCTTGGAACTGTGTGCCGTTGCAGTCGATGTCGGCGGTGGCCGAGTCGGCAACAAGCTCGCTGTTGCGGTCATGATCGTGATCGTGATCGTGATCGTACGCGTAATCGAAAACGTATTCGTTGCCGGAAAGGCTATCTCGACGGTATTCTTCGACTCCAGATTCGGAATCCTCTTCAGCTTCCTGCGACCGAGAAATCAAACGAAAATTCAAAATTAAAAATCGAATCGAACCGAATCGTAGGTAGGCAGGTATCCAACAAAGAGTAGGTATAATACACATAAGCTAGCGCTTAGCATATGTACCTATACCTAACCTAATATGTACCTACGTAGGTAACTTAACTACGTACATTTATACCGATTTGTATTTTCGGTTTGTCGATAGTTAGATACTCTTACTCGTAGATCCGTAGATAGTACTAAATAAAGAATTACGTTAAGTAAACGGCTAGATGAGTACAATGTGAAACGTTGGCACTTTTAGAAAGGCGTAAGGCAAAATAGCGCCTTCGATACCATCGATGAGTAATTACTAGGTGCGTAACATAAATACGAATGGTTAGTAGAAAGCTAGGTACTAGGTAGTAGGTACATAGACCGCGGTACATACACACATACGTATCTAATGCAAAATGGGCGGCGGAGAGGAAGAAGAAATGAAATATTGTCGCTGCTCGCTCGCTCGCTAGCTAGCTACCTATGTTAAATTTCAATTACGAGTATTTATGGTAGGTACTAGGTAGGCCTAGGTAGGAGGTCGAGGACGTCGAGGCACTATAGGTAAGCAGCTAAGCACCTATGTATGAAGTGGTACTACACGTGCGATGCTCTACATACAGTGAGGGTGTGTATGTGTGTGTGTACGTGCACCTTTCTATCTCAACCTGTAGATATGTTTGATTAATGTTCGTTTACGAGTTCATAGTTCATACGGTGCGGTATAGATATACGAATAAATACGTAAATAGGGAAGGAGGGTGGTTCGCGATGGGCTGCGGTGCGGTGCGGTGCGGTGCGGTGAGGTGAGGTGAAGCGAATTTAGAAAGCTTATGCGGTACCCACCCCGAAACGTTTTCGGCGTTTTCTTTTTTTCTTTCTTTTAACGGTGGTGGATTCGTTATCATCCAACATTGGACTCGCTGGCGAGCAATAGCGAAGATTACCATCATCTGCAACACACGAGCCAGAATTAAATACATACCTACATAAAATAGGTAATAGAATAAAACAGTCTGGTTAGTAGACGAAAAATGGCATGGCAAGGAATCGATGCTCCATCATTCAGGTAGGTCTATGTACTGCTAGTCAAGTATGTGTACACCAACTAAATATGCAAGGGCCTACGCCTACGAGTATTTCTTATACGTACTTAAGATAGCCACCGAAGAGCTATAGGTATATTATCGATCGTCGTTGGCGTTGTCTGTTATCCCCCATACCCATTCGCGTTAAGTCAAGTACCTAGGTATATTTAGAAAACGAAAAACGAAAAAAGAAAATAAAAAAAGGAACAGCCAAACACCAAAGAGATGTGATCGAGTGAGGGAGAAGAGAAAAAGTAAAATGCCAACGTACGCGGACGGTATTTTAAAAACGCACCGCGCCGCGTCGCGTCGCGTCGTAATGAACAGACAATTCGTCGTCTATTTTTAAACTGCACGAGAAAAACGTCGGCGTCAGGTTATTATTGTAAATACCTATACACGCCTATTATAATTATACATATGATAACAAGTACAAGTACGTGTACGTCGTACATAGGTACAATATAGGTACACAGTTAAATACACACATTACATAGGTTAGGTATCTAATCTATACCTAGGTAAACGTATACGACACGACGCATGTAAGCGCAAATATGAGTGGTGAGGCTATAGCACCGGCACCGGCACCGCCATCGTAATTCTAAGTTTGACAATTTTATTCCGCTTCACGTTTAAATCGCATACGCGGCGCGGCGCGGCGCGGCGCAGCGTACAAAATCCGCATTATAATAACGAAACGAAAAAAAATAGGTAGGTAATAGGTACCTATCCGAAAAGAAAAAGTTACTCCGCATGTAACTTACCTACTCTTTTCTACACAAGTACAAAAAGGTACCTACCTAAGTAAAAAATTACCTATTTTAGACTCGTACTTTCTGTATCGCCTCTTTTTCGCACTAACTAGCTGCAAAATGTGGAGAAAACGAAAGTACCTATACCCGTAGAAGACCAAGTGCTGCTTGGAGTTATCCCGATTAGCGAAAAAAACTCGGCTAACAATAACAACAACGACGACGACGACGACGACGACGACGAGAAGAGAAGAGATTAGACGGAACGAGAGTGGTGCTTCCACCGTATAGGTAAGTATTTGTCTATTTTTAAATGGTACTCTTTACAGAAACAAAAAAAAAAAAAAAAAAAAAAACAAAAAAAAAAATCTATAATTTATAAAAAGAATTTTAT
>FIZV01001721.1:0-13787 GCA_900050545.1 Trionymus perrisii | reverse complement strand
ATTTCAGGCTCTTTCTTCGTTACTTTGATAATTTTTGAGTCTATTAAGTATTATTATTAATATTATTATTATTATTTTGCTCATCCATCAAACCTAGTTTTTATTAAAATTTTATTCAATCTATAATTTTTTTATTGCCTTTTTTTCAATTTTTAATAATTTTCAGGTTTATTTCAATTTTTTTTTCATTTATTTAATTTTATTCTGTTTTTATTCATTTAAAATCAAATTCTAAATTTTTAAAATTCCTGATTAGAGATTCTTTGCATTGGTATGAAATTTTTGTGAACTTTTTTCGGAGGGGAGGGGGGATAGGGTGGTAGAAATTTTGAAATGAAAACTCTCACAAAGTCCATTATGTATTCGCTAGAATCTGAAAATGAATTATCGTTTCTTGTATCGCGTATTCCTGGAAAATATCTTTAAAATCGTCATAAATTACATTTTAATTCGTTTCGCAAATCATTGTAATAATTTTCCATTCGAAATGATACTGCGACGTTGTCAGATAGTCAAACATTCTCATATTCAACAAATTAAAAGTTAATTCGAGTGTGAAATTATATGCAGACTGAAACCAACGAAGCTTTTGTTTTATGAACTGAAATTTCTAACAAGTCAGCTAGGTACCTACTACCTACCTAGCTACCTACCTACCTACATTTAAAAGGGAACCAAAAAATATTTCCCTCGCTGTGTTTGCGGTCTTTGTGCGAATGCGATTGTAGAACAATACCGAAAATACTCGTTCGTCGTTCATCTCGGGTATAAGTACTCATACAACACCGACATTCGCGGAGAGTATATAATGAAAGCATTAAAAAGTTCTTAAGTTTATGAGGGGTTGCAGGGGTGATTAATTATTCGTGTATTTTTAATGTATTTTTCTGCCAGTTAAATATAAATTTATCATTTTTTAAATGTTTACATTTGTCAGCGATGCGACGCGACGTCGTTGCGATGGTATACGTATTTTTCATCATCGCGATGGAAAATATGTTTTTTTATTCGCGCTAGAGTAAATTTGAGTTTTTATTTTTTCCGAATTGTAATCGGATAGGTACGTGTACTTACCTATTTTTGCGTAGATGGTAATGTCTTGTATAAGTTTTCCATATGGCGTTGTGCAAATAAATCAAGTAGGAGTTCAAAACGTACAAGGATTATTGAACACTATGATGATGGAGATAATGTATTGTTCTTTGTACGGGGTGATGTTTACGTTTCCCGAAGAAATGTCCACTTTCATTCAAGAATGTGCCGATCGTTCGTATTCTCCACTATCGTATTATTCGTCCAAGATGATAATTTTGGTGGGTACTTGTAATTTATCTGAGAATTTTTAAATATCGCCGGATTGATTTTTACTTAATTCGTGTGTGTGTGTTTTTTTTTTTTGACAGTCGATTAAAGCGGCTATCGATGCATTTATTTATACTAATTTCGTATTTGGTGTGACTGGCTTGAATAAAACGTTGACAGATTATTTACTGTGCGCCAAGGCGGTCATTTTGATAGCATTGGCGTCGTCTGCTTATGGTGATTTTTCACGATGTTATCAGTTTATTTTTAGTCGTAACTTTCTCTCGAGGTGATTTATCGAAAAACAACCTATTTTACAGGGTTTTTACTATCTACTGCTTTCGAATCGATAACCACGTCTTCGTTGTTTTCTGTACCATTTGAGTTGATCAACGGTGTATTTGCTGGTCTTGTTATCAGATTGAAGTAAGTTTCCTATACCTACCTGTACCAAATTGAGATTTACCACGGTGAGGTAGAATCAGTCTGCTATTGCTTTGGAATATGTATAGTTTCTTAGTAGAAAAACTAAATTTTGTGGCGAACAATTTTTTGAATTGATTAAAAAAATAAAAAAATTCGAAATACAAATTTTCAAAAATTTCATTCGAATACAATTTCAAAATAAAAATGTTAAATTTCCTAAATTTTGTTTGAAACATTTTTTTTTTTTTGAAGATGATTCGTCTTTTCAAAATTTTGTTACCGATTAATTTTCCAAAAATTTCGTCAAAAAACAATTTTTTCATAATTTTTGGTCAACTTTAATTTTTCAAGTCTCGTTGAAAACCACTACGTATCTTAATTTTTTTAATTTTCGCCAATAAACATTTTTTTTTAATTTTTGCTCAAACTCAAATTTTTAAAATTTTGTTTAAAATTTAAAAAAAAAATGAGATTCTGCTTGCAATATTAAAAAAAAATATATATATTCAAAAAAATTCCGTATCATTCAAGTTGAACACAAATGTTTTGATTTTTTTTTAAATAACAATTTTTTCAAAATTTTTAACATGGATAACGAAATTATAAAGAAAACTTGAATTATTGCTGCATTTTTTATTTATCTCGATTTTTTTTTTGAGTTTACCCTCTAAATTTCTAAATTTTGAAAAAAAATTAAAATTTGCATTGGAATGTTTTATGCAGTTCTGTAATGTATGTATATCCCTGTGTATGTTTTTGTTTTTCTAAATTTATTGTTTTTAATTACTCGCAGATCATTGCCTTCGTACATAGCGTGGCTTAAATATATTTCGTTTTCATACTATGCCTATGAGGCTCTATGCATCGAGCAATGGAGCAGATATCCATCGATAGGTGAGTGTAATTAACTACTTCTTGCATGATTAGGTGAGTACAAGGTAGAGATACTAGATAGTCATACCTTGGGACTCCTCAATTTAAAAAAAAAAAAAAAAAAAAAGGAGGGAACCAAATGATCAAAAATTGTTTGCTTAGGGTTTTTGCATTTTACTAGAAAATAATTCCTTATTTTTTATTTTTCTCTAACTGAATTTTAGGTAGTACCTCTAGGCATCCATTTTGAGAAATGATAAAAAAACAAATTTTTGAAGGTGGGAGAGGGGGGTGATCCTAAAAAAAGATACAGTTCAGGTGCTACTATCTACTGAAAATTTGTCAATTTTTAAAAATTTACAATATTACAAAAATCAACACTATTACAAAAATTATTGGATAAAATTAAAAATTAACAATTTTTAAAAATTCTCCAGTTTTGAAAAATTTTGCAATTATTAAAAATTGGTCAGTTTTTTAAAAAATGCCAATTTTTAGAAATTTGACAATTTTTAAAAAATCAATCACTTTTGTGAATTGGGGAGTTTAAAAAATTCAACTATTTTGAAAAATTTGATAATTTCTGAAAATTTACTATTACAAAAATTGATCAATGAAAATTCTACAATTTTGGAAAATTTTTCAATTATTGAAAAATTTTTTAAAAACAGTCAATTTTTAAAAGTTTACAATTTCAACTGAAGTTTTGAAAAGTTTTGCAATTTTTAATAATCCTCCAAGTTTGTAAAATTTTGTAATTTAAAATACTGGCCATTTTTAGTTTGGCAATTTTTGAAAAATCAATAATTTTTGTGAATTAAAGAATTTAAGAAATTCAACGATTTTGGAAAATTTGATAATTTTTGAAAATTTTACAATGTAAAAAATTATTGGATCAATAAAAATTCTGCAATTTTAGAAAATTTTGCAGTTTTGGAAAATTTTGCAATTTTTGAAAAAAAAATTGAACACTGAAAAGTTTTAAGAAATTTGGCAATTTTGATAAAATCCATAGTTTTTGTGAATTAAGGAAGTCAGAAAATTCAACGATTTTGAGAAAGTTGAAAAGTTTTGAAAATTCACAATTTCAAAAATTTATTAAAAATTGAAAAAAAATTAAAATTCTGTATAATTTCAAAATT
Source organism: Trionymus perrisii (assembly GCA_900050545.1). Taxonomy (NCBI): domain Eukaryota; kingdom Metazoa; phylum Arthropoda; class Insecta; order Hemiptera; family Pseudococcidae; genus Trionymus; species Trionymus perrisii. Next base: position 10,044 of record FIZV01001721.1, on the reverse strand, counting down.
TTTGCAATTTTTATAAATTCGTCAATTTTTGAAAATTTACAATTTCAAAAATTATTGGATCATTATAAATTCTGCAGTTTTGAAAAATTTGGCAATTTTGAAAAATTTGTTAGTTTTTAAGAAACTATGGTCATTTTTAGAGATTTGGCAATTTTTGAAAAACCGGTGAATTAGAGAATTTAGAAAATTTAACATTTTCGGGAAATTTGATCATTTTTGAACATTTACAATTTCAAAAATTATGGGATCATCAAAAATTTTGAAAATTTTGAAAATTTTGCAATTTGCCAGTTTTTAAAAAATTGTCAATTTTGGAATTCCACAATTTTGGAAAAATCAATCATTTTTGTGAAATATGGAATTTAAAAAACGCAATAGTTTTGAGAAATTTTATAATTTTTGAAAATTTTGCAATTTACGTAATTCAATAATTTTTGAAAATGTGAAAAAATTACTCTGAATTTTAAAGAAATTCCAACGCTCATTTTTTTTTTTATATTGCACCTCTTCAAAAAATTTAATTAAAAATTTATTCTGACTTCCTTATATTTTTCCTTTCCAGATTCGCCATTGGTATATATTATTTAGTATTTACCCACACTAATCAAATTTCAAATAAATTTTTTCAGAATGCGATAAATTAGATGCGAGAGAGTGCTATCATAACGGAGAGCAAGTGTTGGCCTCTTTTGGTTTCGATAAGGGGAATATTTACTTGGATTATTGTGGTTTGATGGCGTTCATTGTTATTTTTCACGTTTTAGCGTTTCTTTTTTTACTAAGGAGGATTAAGGTAACACCATCTTATTAACTTTAAGTAATTTTAAAAATATATGTATATTTTCTATTACACGTGATTTTGTATTTAAATGTCAAGTATTTCAAATTTTAAAAAATTGATGTGTAAAATGTTTCTTGTTTTTAGTATTGTTGAAAATAGAAAAATTTCAGCGTAGTTGATTTTTTTCATTTTTTCGAAATGAAAACATCAGTTTACATATGTACATATAAAAGCAAAGAAGTTAATTAGAAAAAAAAATCGAATTATTTCATACTTATAAAAATCAGTGAGATTTACCCTGAATAAAATTTGTATTTCGTTGTAAAATTTAAAAAATTTACAATTTACCAACTAATTACCTAGAGGTAAAACCACAAGACGCAGACGAGGTATTGATGACCTCTTCCTTGCTAGAGCCTTCACTTGCCACTCTTCCCCTTAGTTTTATTTCAGCGGTAGTGGATTGATACGTGTAAATAAAAAAATTCTTTCGATTTGAAGATTGGTGACATTCCGCATCAGAAATGAGTAAAACATCGCAAAAAGGGAAAATAATTATATTCAGATAAGAATTAATGCATTAAAACGACGAAAGCGGACGATGAAGACCGGTTTATAAATACGAGAATGTTGCGAGTCTATCAATAGCATTCATTAACCATTAACTGATTTTTGAAGGCCACTGTGAGCATATCTTATGAAGGGATAAAATTGAATTTACTTAAGCTGAATTGCAAAATTGGAAACTAAAACTTCAAAGGGTCTATTTATTCGTCGTTTTTCCTCGCAATTAAACGCTCATTTTTTATCAAAAAAATTTTTTCTCTATATGTACATCACCAGGTACTCAATACTCATTAACCTATACCTATACCTTACTTGCCAGAATTTCACTCAATTCATTCATTTTTCACGATTTTGTTTTTTTTGGTATCAAAGTTAAACGTGATTAAAATTCCAGTGATCAGATGAAATGATCAATAACTAAAAGAATAAAAAAATTGACCACGGATACGAGTTCTGCAGATCGAACTACCCCAATTTATACCCTTCCTGCTGATATGATTTTGTCCCACATATGTAAGTATTTGTTAAAAATAATAAAAAAAATAATTATATACTTGTAAAAATGACAATTTTTTTAATTTTGAACAAAATGATCGCTAAAAGGGTCTGAATCAGTATGGTGTGACCTTAAATGCAATAATTTCCATCCCCTATATTTTGAACCCGAACTGGACCCCTTCAAATTGAACATTAGGCTGGCCGCTGCGTGAAAATTTTTAGCTCAAATCATTTAAATAAATTTCATAATATTGGTAGGTAGGTAGGTAGGCCTAGGTATCTAACGGCTGCAAACGAAGGTGAACTAGAACTCGTTTCGGGTCTACGTTGTGTTTTAGAGACGAATACTTGGACTCACGTCCGGTAGATGCCTTGTTCTCTCGAATTACATAAGTATGTAGTATCCATTTTGCAACCAGATTTTTCAGTTACTTATTGAAGTTTTTAAAATTTTAAATCATATTCGATGGTTTGTGATCGTGGTGGTGATGTGTTGACGTGGAAAAGCGTCAACGCCTGGAGCAGACGAACAATTAAACAGAAAACGCAGACTCAGTTGCTGGATAATGGTAAAAATGTCATAGATGCTTATTGTGTGGTATATATTGTGACTTTTTTTTTTAGGTCAATCTCCGTTTCATAAAAATAATTCGTATCTATGCAGAAATTTTTGACTCATGCTTGGGTATGTTGAACCATCATGACCAGTGTGTCGAAATACCCAAGTGTTTTCATTGATAAATTACATTTTGTCTTCATTCGTATACCTCAGAAAGAAAATACGAGTAGTATTCGTCGGTATCTGGTATTTTGCACTGGCAGTTGAAAATTTTCTTTTTATAATTTCAGTTTGCGGTTTGGGGAGGTCTGGTTCATTATTGGCCATTATCGGTCCCAGGTAAATTTTTTTTTTTTACCAATAAATGAGATTTTAAATACGTGAAAGGATTAATTTTTTCATGTTGCTTTGTAGCGGCTCTGGTAAGACCACGTTGTTGGCAATTTTAAGTGGAAGATTCAAAGGCAGGTATACCTAATTTACTTAATCGTTGAAAGTTATCACGAATTAAATCCTAGAAAATTTAAATTATTCGCCTGCATACAAGTATAGACCCTAAGTTGAAAAAGTTTTTTCATTTGAAAATTGGATTTGGCAGCTTCGTTTATCATTCATTCACCTACTAGGCAATTTTGGTACTAATTCTCAGGTACATTGAACGCCGAGATACGTCTTAATGGTCGACTTACTGATCCAAATCATATGGCTGTGAATTCTGGTTTTGTATGCCAGAAGCTTTTTGTTTTCGAAGAGATGCTGGTAACGGAGCATATGGAATTTATGGTATGGCGTATAATTATGAACGTATATAAGGGTTTATAACGAACTACTGCAATATTTGTGATTAAAACACATTTTTTTCATAGGAAACTCCTTCCTTTTGCTTGAATATTTCACCTAAGGCGAAAAATAACCGCAGATTTGAAATCAACGATATTGAAAACCATGAAATCGATACGTATGACGATTTTTTATCATTTTCCATAGGTACCAACCCCAAACCACACCCATTCGCCCTCCACTTCTGAAAATTGGAATTATATTTCACGACTTCGAGTATCAACCTTGACTCAAACATGCTGATCATCGATATTCTACTTTTTATTATTCGATTAGGCCAATTTAATGAGAAATTTGTTGGTGGGGGGAGGGGGCAGGGATGGGGAAGGGGTTCGAAAACTGATAAAAACCCTTCATGCATATGGATTTCAAGGTTTTCTATATGGCAGATTTCAAAAATGAGGTCAATTTGGCTATTAAAACTTGGGTACGCGAATTACGCGTCATTTTCGTTGATTATTCCAGTCACTTTCATAGAATGATGCTTTCAGGCACGGATGAGAATGGATAAAAACGCGTCGTCCGAAAAAAGAAAACAAACTGTGTTGAAAATTGTCGAAAATTTGAGCATTTCTCACAGGATAAACGCGAAAATATCATCTCTATCTGGAGGAGAACGTAAAAGATTGGCTTTAGCCATTCAAGTAATTAAGATTTCAAATAATTTAAGAACTTAATCAAAAATTTAAATGGGTAAGTAGTACAATTTTTAAAAATTCAAAATTTGAGAAAACTATTGAGTGAAAAAAAAATGTGTAAGATTAGGAGAAGAATGAAGTTAAAATATATGATGAATCGAAAAAAAATAAAAAAACAATGCAAATCAAAAAAAAATTTTAAATTGAAAAAAATGAATAAAAACCAACTAAAAATTTGAAAAAATAAAATAAATTGAAATAGAATCGAAAGTTGAAGAAAAATCATGAAGTAAAAACCATACAGTTATATTATACTTATTGTTACTTTTCATTTGTTGAATTATGCCTTTTTTTTGATCTTTTCAATTTTTTAGTAGAAATATTTTTTAAATTGGTCGGAAGTTTTTAAAAAATTAAACTGAAATTATTCAAAAAAGTAGTCGGAATTTTTTTTTAAATTAGTCGGAAATTTTCAAATGTTTGCCCCCCCCCAATATATCGACTTCGGTTCGGCCCTGTGTAAAATAGATTCGAGTCGAGTCCTCTGAAAGTAGGTACACTATGTACCCGAGACGAGAACGACTATCGCGACGTGTTTGTTATGTAACGTAGGTACTCGACGACACGACCATTTTACCATTTTACACATCTACATAGATACATACTACGTAGTACGTACTACGTACACGTACATTTCTATAAACATGTTAGACGCAGACATACCACTATCCGAGTAAAACAATTACTTCATTAGGATGACATAAGTACCAGTGTCAACGCGTTTTTTCCAGCCGGATGGCTTTACCAGTACATGTAGTATGCGTTTAAATGCTCAATGATGTAATCGAACGTACTTACTTTAGAAAGATGCCAAAGGAAGACTACATTGCATAGTCCACATTCCTCAACTGCAATTTGATCGAAATAAAGAGCTACGTAATACGTATACTCGGAATTGAGAACTACCACTCATACAGTACCTCTACCTAGCTAGTAGCTACAGCTGTTATCGTCTCGAAAAAATGCTTTCCTTTTTTCGTCTTCTCCGCTTTTCGAATGAGATGAAATTTATAGCCTCGCCGAGGTGACGTCTACTGTGGCGGAAACTTCAATTACAATTTAGCTCGTTAAAATGATAAAATACTAGCTACATACGAGATAATAATGAACTCTCGACTTGCTGAATCGCTGATACGAATGGTAATCCTATTAAGTATTTAATACCTACTTATTAATTACGCTATACTAATACAGTGCAAACTGCAAATGTTATTTTCGAGCAAAGTTAAAAATGATTAAATCTATTTTTTCTCCTTTTTACTATCTTTATTCCTTTATTCTTATTATATTCGATACCGATGTTTAATGTCGCATCGGTCGTATGCTTTCGTATCCACAGGTGAATTTTTCAATGGAGAAAAAAATTTTCTCACCCAAGTTTTCCAAAGGTTTCTTTTCGTAATTGAAACAGAATTGTTGGAAAATTCGTTGGAGGTTTTTCTGAGACGATAAAATTGTTGGTACTCTTTGGAAAAAAGGACTGCCAACCGAAAATCGAATATTTTTTTAAAAAGAAATCTAAACCACGAATATAGCGTTTCATGGAATCATATATAAGACGGAGAAAGAAGCTGCTCTTGAAATTTTGTCTCCTCGTAATTTTCAGCTCTACCTATACGTAGTTTCCACGTGTCTCTTCGAATACCTATGTGAAAATGAGATTCCTACGACTTGACATGATCATCGTCGCTTAGTAAATATAGTAAATACCAGTGAGAGACTCGTCTGTCGTATTTGGTTTGATTATTCCTCTGCCTGGATGTGGAGCCAAGTTGTAAGAGAGATTCCAAAATACAAACAAAGAAATTATATACGGGCGTCTTTTTGTCATGTGATGGAAATTTATCTCTTGATACTGCGAGTACCTAACCTATGTATATGCCATGCTAAACAGCAGCGTTCGTGTTTATTGTATATGTATTTGCGTATTTGCGTCGAATATGTATACCTACAACATGAACGTATACGTGAGCCTGTGCTTGTGTTTAAGTTCAATGAAGGTGAAAACGAAAAAAGAACTTTTGAAATTATCTAATTTCACGCTATACGTAACGTACTTCGGGTAATATAGTAAATTAAATTTTAAGCCGCGTATATGCGAATTAAACTTAGTAGGTAGGTGTGTTTGCTCGCGTTGCACAACCATATGCATGAACATTTTGTGGTACCTGAGGTTCGAAAAAGTTTGCAGCTTTGAAGAATTATATTGGGAAATGCGATGAAAATTGAATTAGAATTTAAAAAATCGGTGTAGAATTAAAAATTGGAAAAATTGAACAAAAATTTCAAGTTGAATTCAAAATTTTAAAAAAAGTTTAAAAATTTAGGAATTTTTTAAATATTTAGGGAAAGGGGGAAGAGGTAGAATTTTGGTTACAAAAAATTGACAGAAATCGATTTTGCTCGACAATGTTTTTCAATCGATTACTGCAGCTGCAGGTATTTTTTATCGATCAAAATTTTATTAAATTTACTCGAGTGTTTTTCTGACTGCTATTTCAATCAAAATTATTAATCGTTGTTATTATTTTTCATCAAAAATTGTCAAGGTACGATTATTTGATAACTTATCAATTTTTGTTCGATTTTTGGCTGATTTTCAAAAATAGATTTCATCATTTCACAAAATAGGTACAAGGTACATAAAAAACTCGTTAAAAAAATTGTTCCTTTTTTGCCAAAATTAACCATCAACTTATTATCTGTCATGTTTAAATCAGAGTAAAATCATTTTTGAGCCTTGAAAACGTTCAAATATTCCATCTCCAATGCTATTTTCCTTCTAAGCTTTTCTTCCTTTTCCTAGTCAAAATATTTATTCTGGTATATTTATGTACGTTTAAGTGTAAGTATTTTTTTATTTTTTTATAATCAATAAAGATCCTATTTTACGTAGGTAGAAGGTATACGTCGATTTCGACAATGTAATATTTCCAAGTACATATTACACAATAAAGTAATCTCGAAATTGGCTATACTCTCTGGTCTCGTCAAAAGGTCACGACACCGAAGATTACTGTAAAACTATGTATTCTTCCCCTTATGAACTTGAATCGTTATGCAGATTATTACATTCTATGCAGTGATGTTGATCTCTTTGGCAATACAGATCGAACTTACGTACACATATTGATATTATATTATATGGTTTGTGTAATATACGTCTTATGAGATTGTCGCAAGTAGGTATTTGATGCAAAAATATTTTGCAAAATGTACTCGATCGTAACCGCTGACATGGCTATACGTCGCCATGTCAGAAATACTATGAAATATTCGTATGCTGCCCTTTTATCTGATTTGGTAATCATTTTAAACATAATCCGAACGCGAGCATTTATGCATATTGCATATTGGATGATACTTACCAGAATACGTCTGGTGTGGTCATTTGAAATGGAATCGGTATAGATAATACGAGTACCTACATGAGATGTCGGATTGTCGGTGTCGGTTTTAATTTAATTAAACTCTATAGGATAGGTAAATGTACGACGTGTGGCTTGGTATTTAGATTACAATTTCATCGCTATGAATCGAAACTTATTCCATGCTGGGTTCATTTTTCGACTAAATTGAAATGAAATCGCAACGACAGTGTCAGATTGAATGAACATACGATTTATACAGAATCATTTACCTACCGCGCATATCATTTCGTATATGTGCAAGCTGGCAACATAATTGTTGCTCTACCGGATTTTTTTTTTTTTTTTTTCAATCTGTTACTTATATTTAATATTTTAAGTGAATAAAATCTTGAATCAACCGATTTTTGCGAAAACTTTTTTAAAAAGGGCGTTTTTTCCTCTTAAGAAGCGACGAGAGAATTTTCCCCAAACATTTTGAAGGAAAATTTTCCAAAGAACAAAATCATTTCTATTTTTCAAACAAAGAGATTGAAAAAACAAAATTCTGAAAATTTTAGAAATAATTTTCGTTTGCGAAATTTTTCTCACGAATACGATTTTTTCTAGAAGAATTTTTAATGAAAAAATTTAAATTGTTATAAAAAAATTGTAGAGATTTTTTTTTTTTAATTTAAAAAAATAGAGAACTTTTTGGGAAGAAATTTTTCAAAATTTTACAAAATTTTTGAAAATATTTCAGAGGGCAATTTTTTAGAAGAAACTGAAGAGAAACGAGAATTTCATAACAAATATACCAATCTCAATAATTTTTATTTATTAAATATTACTTCGTTTTAAAAAAAATGTTTATCAAAGATGAAATTTTTTAAAAAGCATTTTTCCAGTTTTTTCTAGAGCTTTTTCATACGAAAATTTTTCCAGAAGTTTTCAAAGAGAAAATTTAAACTTCCGTGACAGAGTTTTTTGGATAATTTTTTTTTCAAAATGATTTTCTCCAACAAAAATTTTTTAAGAAATATTTTTATGAAAGAATTTTTTCAAAAAAATTCAAAGTACTTCGGCATCTGAAAATTTTTTCCAAGATTTCAAAAATGAGTTTCCAAAAAAAAATCTGAAGAAAAATATAAGATTTTTAAAAGAAATTTCGCGAAGATTTTATTATTTTTCCGGGATTTTTTAAAGAAATTATTTAATAAGAAAGTTTCAATTTTTACCTATCAAGAAATTTTATGAAGTTTTTTTGAGAACATTTTTCTTAAGATTATTTTTTTTTTCATTTGTTTTTTGAGAATTTTATTTAAAGAATTCTATTTTTTTTAAAATCTTCAATTTGTGAAGAGTAGGTATATCCATAGTACACTAAACTCGATTCGTTACAAGCAACTTGAAAAAATAACCAACACGTGAGATTTGGAGGATTTGAGAATTTTGCTAATTTTCCACGTTTTTTCCATGCATCTAGCCAAGGTTAATCGTGTAGTTGAGGTTAATGGGTTAGAAATGCGCAAAATATTTCACCTCGATGACAAGCAAACTGATGGCAAGAGAGACTGTATGCATCGATCGTACATACATATTATGAATATTATTCGAACATGTTTGGAAAACAATACCGGTCGTTGTGGTTGCAAACACATAACTCGACTGGGGAACGTATGCATATTCCTATAACTGGAAGACCTTCTTAATGGGACCCGGTTGATTGACCTAGTTGTATCGTGATGTTGTGTACAAAAAAAAAAGAATGAGGATTTTTTTTATAGGTATATAGCTGTGACTTGGAACCTGGAAGAACGGAAGCAGGGTCATAGACAGGGTTTCATTCGTATAAATATGTACTTATACGAAACAGCAGAGAGAGATACTTACGCAGATCTCGGCAAGTAATTTTTCAAACGCGCATGTTCTACAATCTTTTCGGATTCACATGCGAGCGTATGTTTATCTCAGGAGAGGTTTTCCGGTTTATGACGCCGCCGGTATGTTGTGTATGTTTTTTATTTTTTCTTCGTCCCAACTAACTTGTTCCCGTAGCCTTCTTTGACAGTAGTGCGGGGACGAATTCCATCCGCGTGCTGGTAATTGCGTAATTCGAGATGCGAACACTTGGATGTGATTTATGTAATAGAAAGAAGATGATCACCGAGCATGGTACGGTTACTTATTGATGAATGATGAGTTGAAACGGCAGTGATTTTAATTAGATGTCGATATTTGGACACGTGCGCACTAAATGAGGAGTAATTACTGCACCTTCGCTGTTTTGCACTTATTTTGGGACGTATTTTTTTATATGTAGGTTGAGGTTTGGACTAAATTTTGTATGGAGTGTTTTGTTGTGTTACGACAATGTGAAGTTCAACGTGACTCATCGAGTTGGTTAATTAAGATTTATTTTGCGATTCCACTGATCTAATTTTTACCTTTGACGCGGTTTACTTCGGATAATTATGCAATGATTTGGGAGTTAGGTATTAAGGTAGGTACCGTTGATGGCAATACGCGTTGTGAGTTTTTCGTCTGATTATTTATAATTATTTCGATGGAATAGTTTTTTTGTTATTCGATACTTCTTCTTCCTTTTTTTTTTTTTTTAACATGGATATGTTTTTTTTGTTTTTTTCGCTGGGGGTGTGGGGGTATTTCCAAAATCCCGCGAGACGCTAATCCGCGTCACGCTAAGTCATTATGACTTTTGAAAACAAATTTTTTTGGTAGTTTTGACTTTCT
>FIZV01001686.1:0-12967 GCA_900050545.1 Trionymus perrisii | reverse complement strand
AAAATTTGTTAATCTTAGAAAATTTGTCAGTTTTTAAAAATTTGTTAATTTTGGAAAATTTTACAATTTTCAAAAATTTGGTAATTTTTGAAGATTCAACAATTTAGACAATTCAATTGAAAAAAATTTTATCTGAATTCTAAAAAAATTCTAACCTTTGAATTGAAAGAAAATGGTCCAGTTCTTCAAAAAATTGAATTTTCAGTTTGTTCCATAAAACATCCCTCTTCCTCTGTGAAAAAGTGACACTGTAATGTATCAATTTTCTGACTTCTTTATATTTTCCTCTCAGAATCGCCACTGTCATTAATGGTAATGAAAGTTGAAACTTCGATGTTTTTCGCTTTCGTGTAGAATTTTGAATTTTGGACCAAGTTCGACAAAATGATTTTTTTGACTAAGTAAATTCCTTCTCGAATGACTCCCATGAGTGAGTGATTCGTTCGCAAACGAATCAGTTCAAAAGATTCATTCATTATCATTTTTATCGAACCACTCGTTAAAAATTATCAATTCGTTCTCAAATAGAAAATCGAGTCGTTCACCTACCAATCTACCATTGCATTTATGATTCAGTTCAGTATTAACTTCCCACAATTTACTAATTATTTATCACGAACGAGTGACCCACTTCGATCTGTTCAATTATTATCGAAACGTTTGTCTAAAACAAATCATTCGTTCGCGAATCATTTGCATCAAATGATTTATTCGGCTCCTAGTACGAGGAAATCAGAGTCGTTCTCCGACGATTTGCGTTTTTCTATTTTTTTCCCGTCGATATATCGATGTGTTCGAGTACTTCTTCTTCTTCGCGTGAATAAGACCTCACCCATTCCCTCCCCGAATCATATGCTCGAAAAACGTTTTTTTATTTAAAATAGTACATACGTGACATCAAGGTTAAAAGTTTATTACACCATTGCATCGCGTAACATCGGCGTTCGAGTTTATTCATCCGAGCGCGTAAAAAAGAAAAAAAAATGGAAATCTCGACGAATAGTCGAAGAATTTGACTTCGCTGCGCCGCGCCGCGCCGCATCGCCACACCGTCGCATATTATCGCGTAATCGTATCATACGAAACCGAATGCGAGATGGAAAAAAACGTGTGAAGAATCCGGTTGTCTCATATGTACTCGTGTTCATATCTTTCGTTAATCGACCAAAAAATTTACTCTTGCAACGTGATTGCTCGTACTCGGGTAACTTTTCGTGCCAAAGTGTCGTAAGAGCACCGAGTATAATAGCATGAAGAAAAGAAGTACTGCATCGATAGAGAATCCATTTTCTTTTATGATCTCACCAGCTAGTAGCTAAGTATTCTTCTAAAGGACGGGTATTAAAAAAAGATAAAAAATAAATCTAAAAAAATAAAATAAAATGCACAATTTTAAAACTTTCGATTGTTTCAAAATGTTCAATGACTGGTTTTTTCAACTTTTGAAATTTTGGCCACTTTTTTAAAATAGGTAAAAGTAAATTATTAGTCTTAAAAAAAAATCAAAATGATGAGAATTCAAAATTTTAAAAATTCGATAATTTCCAACTAATTTCCAATTCAGCTTTTGAAATTGGATCAATTTTCTAAATTCTACCAAATTTTCAATAAATAAATAAAGAACAATTTTTACAATTTGCAAAATTTGGCCATTAAAATTCAGGTTGATCTTTAGAGTTGGTTTTTTATTTAAATGTGCAAAATTCAAATTTTTTTCAAAATTTTATAAAACTTGAAAATGGAGATTTTGAAATTTTGATATTGGATTAATTCTCTTAAATTTTGCCAAGTTTTCTTTGAATTTTTAAAAGATGAATTTTCAAGATTTTGCTAATTTAAAAAAATTCAAGCAAACCTTTGATGTAAAGTAAATTAAAAAAAAAAAAGTTGTTCAAAGTTCAAAATTTTAAAAATTTGACGGGCGGTTCAAATTTCTAAGAAATGGTGATTGAGCGCCAAAAAAACGGAACTTTAATTTATAATACAGATTTGTAGCTAAGAAATAAAAAAAAAACAAAAGCAATAAGCGTCGAAAATTATATTCGTATTGAATGATGCTCGCTCATGCTTTAGGTGCAGCGCCTATACAAAGCCTCGCCTTCGTTTCATGTATTATTCATTTGAGCAATTTGGGCGAACGATACCACCTTCTTCTGTAGTAGCAGTGCGAATAAATTTACATTTATGTACATTTCGCAAATGGTGAGAAAATTCGCTTCTGAACGAAGCACGAACATTAAAAGCAGTGCCCTAGCGACGTCGAAGTCGTAATCGCGGTACATTTACGTTATCTTCCTAATGTTGCATTTTAATCTATAGTGTAACGCCCTTGAAATTGTATAAATCGCACTTTTTTTCACTTCAATCGCAAGTACCGCTACGAGTACATCGCTGATGTTTTCGCCTCCGCTTCCACGTGCTCCCCATATCTCTCGTCCCTCTCTTGTTTCACTGTCCGTCCGCGTATAAACCTTCAAAATTTTACCTATTTTCGTATACCATACCACCATACCTAATTATAGTAATACGCCGAGCTTTTCCGTAATTCATTACCTCCGTCGTGCTCGTTTCTCTTCTTCCGGAGTTGATCAGCCAGCCGTAGCCTATATTTGTCAAGTTCGTAAACGGTAAATTGCTAATGTCGCCGGTCGCTAGTTTTTCTCTAATGTGTGCGATGCGATGTCGAAATTATGACGTCGACGTACCGAACCATCATCATTTTTTTAAGCTTAAATTATAGCGGGGTCGTTTCGTCTTTTTTCTTTGTAATTGTAACAGTGACCTATTTATCATACCAACCGTATAACTTTTACAACCTTAACCCCTTGGCAAAACAAAAATTCTATTTGTAAATTGACTGCTAAAACAGAGATTTTATACCATCCCAAATTCAGGTGTCGCTACACAGGTTTCGCACTTGGCTTGGTGGGAAAGCTCGTATCGTTCGTGGACGAAAAATCATTCCTGTCTGAAATGACAAATTTTAATATTTTATTTTAGAAAAATATTCTTTGAAAAACATGTTGAGAAAAATTTTCTGCGAAAGGTTCTTCCCAGAATTCTTGGTAAGAATTAGGTCCTTTAAGTATATCATTTTTTTGTTGAAAAATTTTCTTGGAAAATATGTCAGAAAAAATCTGGACAGGGCTTTTTATGGAATAAATTGTAAATTCAATTTTTGAAGAACTGGCACTAAAAAAAAAAAACGAGTTTTTAGAATTTCTTTAAAATTTAGACTAATTTTTTTCACTTTTTCAAAAATTATTCAATTGCTTAAATTGCAAAATTTTTCAAACCCGCACAGTTTAAAAAAAAAATGTTTATAGGTATATTTAATGATCCAATAATTTTTGTGATTGTAAATTTTCATCAAATTTTCCTGAATCGTTGAATTTTCTAAATTGCTTAATTAACAAAAATTGGGTAATGTTTTTTTTTCAAAAATTGTTAAATTTTCAAAAATTACAAAATTTTTTAAAACTGCAGAATTTTGAACCAATTGCTAATTTTTAATGATCTTTAAATTTTCAAAAATTATCAGATTTCTCAAAATTCTTGAATTTTTAATTTCTCCAATTCACAAAAATTGCGGAATTTTCAAAAATTTGTAAAATTTCTAAAAATTACCAGTTTTTTAAAATTTGCAAAATTTTCCAAAACTGCAGAATTTAAAAAAAATTGTTAATTTTTTAATGATAAAATCAAAAATTACCAAATTTTTCAAAATTGTTCAATTTTTTAAATTCCACAATTCACCAAAATTATTGATTTTTCAAAAATTGCCCGATTTTCAAACAATTGTCAAAACTAAAAATTGCCAGTTTGTTAAAAACTGACAAATTTTCAATAATTGCAAAATTTTTCAAAATTACAAAATTGTTGAAAATTGTTAATTTTTAATGATCCAATAATTTTTTAAATTGAAAATTTTTCCAAAATTGCAGAATTTTTATTAATTTTTAATTTTTAATGATCCCATAATTATTCTTGAAATTGTAAATTTTCAAAAATGATCAAGTTTGCCGAAATTTTTTAATTTTCTACTCGTAAATTCCCTAATTCACAAATTATTGATTTTTCAAAAATCACCATTTTTCTAAAAATTGACAATTTTTTAAATATGTACTGACAAATTTTTATAATTATTGCAAGATTTTTCAAAATTGCAGAATTTTTAAAAATTGTTAGTTTTTAATGATTCAATTTCTGTACCTAATTGTCAATTTTTCAATAAAAAGTCGACGAACTGTAATTTTTTAAGAAATATTTTAAAAAACCATCCCCTCCCCCCATCCCGCATAAATAAACTAGAGCCTTAACAAAACCATCTGAAAAAAGTACAAATCTGAAAACAAATTTTTTTTTCATCTTTATTAAATTTTTTTTTCCATTTCCAATTTTTAAATTGTTTAAAAGTTCAAATATTCAAAATTTTCCTAAAATTTTTGAACATTAATTAAAATTAATTGAAATTAATCACACGCGAAAAGAAAAATTCCACCCGTGGAACATGAAAGTCTGAATCGATGCGGAAATTTTTTTAAGATCTTGCAGAATTTTTGAACCACTTTTACGAGGTTTTCAAAATACTTCATAAAAATCTCATTTCTTTGAAAATTTTGAGGGAAGTCGGATTTCCATGGCTTCCTTACCAAATACGCAACTGAGTTTTTTTTTTCTCTTTCTTTAATTATAAAAGAATATAAGAATTTTCTTAAAACAAATAACAAAATTAGTTCACTGGATAAAAACCACCAATAAAGTAAAATTTTGCAAAATCCTACCTTCGAATATTATAAACCAGACACTCTTGATTAAAAATATTTAAAAAAGATCGAGCCTCATGGGTTGCATAGTTTTTGTAAAAAACGGGGCATAACAGGAAAATCGTATTTTTCTTCAATTTTGATGTTTCAAATTTTTGTTTCCGAAAAAATCGTATCAATATTTTTCGCAGAAGAACGCCATCAAAGATTTCATATTTTTTGTTTAAAAAAAAAAACAAGATGAATTTTTGAATCGTCCTTCCCCCTCCCCCTTTTAAAAGAATAGTGGGATTTTCATAAACCAAAATAAATTCGTTTTTTCAGAGAATCTACCCAACTCTTGGAATTTTGTTTTGGTGAAAATTCGTAGATTTTTTCTTCAAAAAAAACAACTCTACAAATTTTTTTTCAAAGTCTTGAAAAAAGTTCTCAAAAAATTCTCTCTTTGATTGCCCTTATATTTAAACGAATCATCCAATCGTAAAGAATCATTCATTCGCGAACAAATTGTTCGTTTGCAATGATTAATGAATCTTTCGCGAGTCGAGTGAAGTCAAATTGAGCAAATTTTTGTCCTTTAGTTGCGTAAACTTTGAAGTGGCCAAATTTGCGCGGGAAAATTGATTGAAACAAGGTTAAACTGCATCGTTACTCGTTATTCGCAATTTATATAGGTTAAAGTTATAGTTGTTGATGACGACATAGTACATACGTATAAAGTTTGTGTAATTTTAAATTGGAATTCCCATGGTGTACCTCATGTCTGTGCCTGTGCCCGTTAGTCTCACGTATGGTGTATGGCATGGCGTCTCGTTTTATTCGATTATTGTGTACCTATGTGTACAGTGAAAAAGCGAAATGTAGGTAATGTGCGATGGCGTGCCTGTTGTGTTGTGCCACCAAATGAGAATACGAATGTGAAAAAAAGTAATAGTATATGTATTACCAAGTTACAAACACGCGTACGCGAATAAGTTAAGTTTGGTGTAGTCGGTGACGAAGTCGAAGTGTACCTATTACGTCAATTAAACATAAATGACGCATTTATTACGTGTTACGCGGTTTTTCTCTTTCTCTTTTTGTTTTTCTGTATCGACTTCGCCTTCGCCTTCGTCATACACCTAAATATATTGCATCGTAGTGGCTTCTGGCTTACTACAAACGAGTTAAATTTAAACGCGAAATTATTATCGTCACATTTTTATATTACTATGTTTGTTTGTATTTGAGAGACAGAATGACGTATTAGGCCACGTGAGCCAATGTCCCATCTGATCAGGAGTTCCCCCGATATGAGACGTGAGTCGGTGTCGGTGTCGGTACCGAAAATGCGAAAATATTTTCATTCGACTCTCCGGATATATTTTCAATTTCATGGTTTGAATGTGTTTGTGTGGTTTGTAGTTGAATTGAATTATAGGTGAATAATTTACCGCACAGTTTTGTACATGTGTATTGTATATGGCATGCGGGTTCGTTAGGGACGTGGTAAATACCCCAGTCATACCCGGTCACCTGACTCTGGTTCGTCGGTATCTTTGGCCTGGTTCAAGGTTCGTCGCAAAAGTCTCCTCAATTGAGAGAACTACACGAACGTGTTTTTTGTGCTTGATTCATCTACGAATATAATATAATGGAAGAGGTTGAAAGCTCGACACTCTGTTCTCGCAGACAATGGCAAATGCGGCCTTACAAGATCGCGTTAGGAAATTTACGATATAGATAAAATTCAATTACGAACGTATCGGGAGCGATAACGAAAAGGTGGCTGGTTTGTCGTCCAAGTGTTTGTTGGTTTGTTTAGCAGATTAAAATAAACTTTGTTTTGATGAACGCAACGCAACGATGAGACGATGCTGCCAAAAAACTCGTAGACTAGCCTTTAAAATATGCGTGATGTGGTCTCGATTTTCGAACTGCTCCTCATCGTCAAGCGATACGATGCTGAGAAGAAACAAAAGGGTTGAACGATCGATTTTACTCCTATATTTACGTACATAATGCATGAGTAAGTAGGTATAAGAAGTATACCTGCACAGAGATAGAGAATAGGCTGTTAGGCAGTAGTCTGGTCGCTGCCCAGAACCGGTCTTCATGCACCGCAGAAACATTTACACATCTTCTCAATTTTAGTAGATAATTTTCCCTTCTTTTTTTCCCGAGTCATCACTGCCTTATTCTACGAAAAATAAAACGATCACTCTCGCAGGTTCACTTAGGCTACGTGCTAAGTGGTTCCTAAACGTGTAAATATCGCCCAGACTAATCCAGCTCGAAGAATTTAGTACCTAAGTTTGCGTACACAACGACTACCTTGGTGATTCCGAGTCGATAGGTGTGGGTTTGCGTCTCTGCGGGTATTTCTATAGTCGAGTACGTAGACGCTGTAAGAGGTGAGAGGTGGAGGGAGAGATTCTGGTATTAGTAGATCCTCGAGCTGGGTTGGAATGAAAGGGGGAATCGTGGCTAAAATACTAGGTAGTTCGCTCAGCAAACGGTTTCATTATGAGTATGCGCATCTATACGGTTTACCAAAACAACAGCCGATCACCGTAGGTAAAAATGGTGTACGCATGGAGGTTAGAATGACTCATTTTCCATGTATTTCGGTATCATCTGATGCTGGCGGCAATTTGTGATCGGTCGAGTGACCATAATATGGTTCAGATTTAGAAGTTTGCGAGTTTTTCCCTAATCAACTTTTGATGATCCAGTCAGAGATTCAGATGTGGGATAAGATATCTATGAATTTTTGATCTAGATATCAGATCTTAATGATTTTGTAGTGTCTTGACTGCCCATCATCAGCCCGGTTTCGAATAGGTTTACTACTCGCTGAAAAACTATCACCGCAAGGTCCAAAACATAATATTTACGCCTGGCTGTCGTTTCTCGGTGTGTTGATCAGCCTAGAACCCAGACTTGCGGACGATTCTGAATCGCGACTTTGAATCGAGAGAATCGAAGCAGCACGATTCAGAATCTGATTCCCATTTCAGAAGAATCGAAAAATTGAAAAAGAATCCGATTCAATGGGAATCGTAGTCTTAGGAACAAAATCGATTCCTTTGAATTTTCGATTCACACCTTCTCTGGATTCCTTTTTGATTTATAATTCTTTCATTGTTTTTAGGATTAGGGAATCTCGAGAGAATCATACCAGGAATCGTGAGTGAATCATATAAAGAATCGAGAGTAAAACATACAAGTTACATACGAAGAATCGAGAGTGAGGAATAGAGAAATAATCGGATTCCCTGAAGAAACGGATTCAGAATCGAATTCATGGACATGAAGAGTCGAACATTTCCGAATTCCGATTCCTTGTACCAAAAGAATCGAACGATAAGAATCTTGTTCCGAAAACCCTGGAATCGTCCCAAGTCTGCTAGAACCCAAACCACGTGACTTTTGGAGCCAAAATTTAATATGTAGAGTCGATAGAGGTCGTTTATGTGCTTCCCGAAGTTTTTTTCAACCTTTTAGGCCCAAATCAGGCAAATCAGCAGTAAGGCCTCTTTTTGTGGGAACTCCGAGGAAGCTAAAATTACGACTTTTCTTCAAGTTTCCATCACTGCAGGGAACCCACATTGCCTCCAACGTATCCAACTTTTAGGATCCTAGGTCATCCCCACTCCTTTCTGTGGCTTTTGACCTGTGGACTTCTTGAATTGAACATTTTCGTGTTTTTTATTGCGTTAAGTCTGCAGCCCATGAGCCCAAACCAAACGACTTTGAGCTTGAGGGCCAAAATTCGGTAAGGTCGCTGGTATTCCTCGGGGTGGGGGGAGGTTGGAACTGAAATTCAGGGCAAGCCGCACACCCCTTTTATGGTATGATTACAGCAGAGGACAAAAATGATGAAATTTCTTGAAATTTGTACCAGTGATGAGGAGCCTGGGTTACAGAACGTGCAAATTTCACCTTCCTGGGATATTCCCACCTTTTAGTGAATTGAGTATTTTTTGTGTACACTACTAAGTTGTTGCTATTGGAAGATCGTAACGACAAGTAACACAGACAGAAAAACGGGATCCTGGAATAAATTTGATCTGACACTCCTTGTAATTCGGAAATTTCAAATTTATGATTTGGTCGGTACGAGAGATGTGCTCTTTTGAGAATAAAGGATTTTGTTTTCTGGATTCTGGTTGTTGATGACTTTTACGCAAGTTTTTCAAGAGCTTGAAGAAAAAATAGTCTCCCGAGTACATAGCAGCCTGATTACTAAGAATTTTTTCTATTGATTTTCACGACATTTTGACAATTATAGCCTTCCTCATGGAGAACAACGGGTGCATCAAGAGTGTCACTCATATTGGGATCATAACACAACCAGATTTTGGAATTTTATTACTAAATATGTGGAACAGAATCTTGGTGGGGAGCTTTTCAACATTTATTGATTTATATCGCCTTCCTTTCTTCTTCAGACAACACAGATGTGGAATTTGAAAAGACGTGTCCTTACTCGTGCACTGATTTACCGCAATTCCCTGCATTAACCAGAATTTGGAGGAGCCCTAAGGAAAGTGCTCCTTTGTCCCTCTGCCTCTCTACCCTAAATTCCGATATGAAGCAGACCTCTGGAGGACTAAGCAGGAGGACTCAGATATTATTTCGAGCTGCAATGAGAATGTCATCAGCCTGCGGAAAGCGAAAGGAACTGGATTCGATCATGGAAATAAATGAAACCTCAGCAAAGAGAATTTGGTCCGGATGTTCATTCAAACCGAACCAATTAATCGTGACAACGATATCATATTTCTGTGAAAAATTGCCATTACCTACCAAGCTACCATATTTACGAAAATTAGTACAAATGATCGAGCTCCTGGAAAGTGAAGGTAATTGGAACAAGATTCGATTACTAATTAATAAAATGAAAACTCCTCGTCAAATTGGAGGGAGTTTAGCAGATCCCTCGCTAGCAAAATGGCAATTAATCGCTACAATGAAAGGCAATATTGCTGTATGGAGATCAGTATAAAGTACATATAATAATGCACTACTTAATTAATGCGAGATTGATAAAAGTGATTAAACGAAAGGGGAGGCGTTATCAATGAGCATGCAGCATGCAGTGGACCATCTCTTGATGGACAAAGATCATAAACAAAACAATTCTATCTCGTGTAGTGACTACCTGTCTGTCTATCTGCGTATGATGATGCCACTGCCAGTTATTATTAATGACAATCACGAAGATTGGAAACCGAATAATAATTATGGATAATTTAAAGTTGATAACCGATCGTATTGTTTGGATATAAATACAAATAGTATTCGTACGAAATATTTCCGGATTAAATTTATTATTAGTACACTTTACCCATGACTTACTTCCGGGATAGGTGGAGTGGCAATGCAATAGCGAATGCCTGCGCAGCCGTATGAAAAAGAGGAATATTCTCTCTTCTCCCTAACTCCGAACTCGAATCGTTCGGTTCGGTTTGTATTCGTATGCTGTAGCTGTAGTAGAGGTAGAGGTACGAGGTAGAGGTAGTGTGTTCGGTTTGGTTTGGTGTGGCAGTGGCAGTGGCGTTCCCCGTCGTCGTGTTATTTATCAACTTTCACAGTTCTCACGGTCTGAAGTTGATACGTTACGTAGTCTCTCTCTCTTACTCTCATTGTCGCGCTCGTGCTCGTCATCGGGGTTTTAACGTATTTTTTTTTTCTGTTTTGATATTTTGGTTACCTCTTTTTTCTTCTCTGTGCCGAAGTCGAAGCCCGTGCTTATTATTTTGTTCGCGATAACTAGTCAGATTTTGATCGGATTTCGAAATACAGTGTAAAGTGTTGGTTTGTTTCCAGTTCCAAGTGTTGCAGTTTTCTTCTGATAAAAGGCATTCTTCGGTGGTGATAATCGCGAAGAAATTACTCGTGTTTTGTTTACTACTGCGGTGGAGTTCGACGACTTTTGTGAATCTGTGCGATGAGTTGCTAGCGAGCTGAACGGTTTTACTTGTGGTGATTGTGTGGATTGTGGAACTCGCGACTCACAACGGTTCAACGACGACGGCGATGCCAGTTAACGGTCGCTGATTTTTGAAATTCATAGATGCCGGCCAGGCTGTGCCAATTACCAAATGTCGTTTACCTCTTCCATCGATAAATCTGTGCCCGTTTGAAGTGAATTCCGCGTGTGTGAAGTGGTAGTTTTTTTTTTACACAATATCGTTAACATTAGTGTGCCAATATGGGTGCCACATCTAGTCATCATAGTCCCGAACGTTTGGATAGAAATAGAAATGGAACGTCGTTCAGAAGATCGTCTAGTTTACGACAAACTAAATCTAAAGTAAGTGTTCGAATACGAGTTAGAAGGTTGTTCGAAACTCGAAAGTATTTCCATGTCCCTACGGTACGATACGGTGCTATAAATGCAGTTCCACAGCATATGGTTTCTTGTTCGAATGCTCGAATAATTCTATACCTCTACTTACGAGATCACTCTTAGAGAGCTGATGTCATTGTGTGCTGAAGAACGGTGCTGAGAACTCGGTTCGAAAAATAGTACCTAGAGCAAGATTACCGTTAATGGAGAGAAGTTTGGAATGAATTTGCAAATTTATTCTACCTGGTAATGGTATCGTGCCGACTGGCGAGCGAAGTTAACCCCATTTTTAGGAGCTTTTTTTTAGAAACTCGGTCATTGTCATGATCACGAAGACTGTAGAAATGCGTTTGTTAGCTTGCAATAGATAAAGTACTAATCATTCTTATTTCGAAGTATCGTGCTCGAGAAATTTGACAACGTTTTATTGTATTACTCATACATTCTCTTACGCAATGTGCTTGTGCATTCGACGTGCACAGCCATCGTAGCACAAAGCACAAAGAGCACCAAGTTTCCATCTTGTGAGTTGTAATCTGCGGGTTTTGCTGTTACATCAATAAGCAGTACTTGCGTATGAACGCTAGGTCGTGTAGAAAAATTGAATATAGTAGGTAACTTCTAACAAGGTACATTGAATATCGAGCACTGATGCAAGTGTCGCCACTAGCTATATTCGTGTATTGGAATGAATAGCATAATATTGAGATTCTCATCTTGGGTAATGATAATGAGCAACTTTAACGCAGTATTTCTTTTTCTGTAATTCTCGTTTGATGGTTGGTTCATTGGTTGGTTGTTGGTTGAACTTCTCGAGGATTCTTTTGATTAAAGAGTGAGCTTGTGTATCGATGATTTATAGCATCATTTGCATGCATATAGTACGAGTACTTATTTTCATTAAGTAGTGTGTTACGTACGTTACGTAAAATACCAGCTATTATCTGAGATCTAGTCATGCTGCTGGTTTTGATTATCGATGATCAAGTTGTAGCAGTACTCATTAGAAGTGCTAGGAGCTCATTTTATTACTCATTGATTTACTTGGAAAACGATAGATTGGAATTTAAACGAAAAATTACACTTTTTTCTCGAACTATTCGGTGTACGAGTATATCGAAACAGCTGACCGAAAATACATACTTGAATACCTTAAATGAAACTATAGTTTATTCGACTTGAGAGTGGAAAAACAAATAAGCACTATTATGCTGGAGAATCTCTGAGTTTGTTGATTCACTCTTGAGTCCTAAAGGCCAGAAATTATCACACATTAGAAATTGATAAGATAATTTTATCTAAAATCTCCAAAATTGTAGATCTTATCACGAATCTAAACCATCGCAGAATGTTATCATATTCACTAGGAAACAACAATTCCCATTTTATTTTGATTATTGTGACTTGTGACATGGCTTGAAAAATTTATAAGAATACTTAAATGTCGAAATTCTTTATCTAGCGCAATTTCATTTCGATTTATTGCATTTTTTATTTTTTTACGGTTTTACTCGTAATTTATAAATTTTGGAGAATTTTCCGGCTTATGAATTTTTAATTTATTAAATTTTTGGTAATTTTTCTATTGATTAATTTTTTTTAACCTATATTAAATTTTTTTTGATTTATTGCATTTTTTTGTAATTTTACTCGTAATTTATTAAATTTTGGAGAATTTTCCAACTTATTCCAAAGTTTTTACAAATTTTCATTGCATTATAAATTAATTTATTAGTTTCTTGATTTATTAAATTTAGTGGGTTTTAAGAAATGTTTTGAAGTTTTGTAACTCTTCATTTCTATTCCTTTTTTTTTTATTTATTGAATTTTGAAAAAATTCAGGTTTGTAGAATTTTCGGAAATA
>FIZV01001678.1:0-12817 GCA_900050545.1 Trionymus perrisii | reverse complement strand
TTCAGTCTTCACGATTTTAAATAGTTAACTTGAAGTATTTTTATTAATACTTCATATCAGAATAGTTTACAAACAGAAATGAATGTTTTATTTCTTTCTACATTAAGAAGTAATGTGAAACGATATTTATTTTTAGCTATAACGTTATTTTAAACTATAACGTTATTGCAGTGTATAACGTTACTGTGAACTATAACGTTATTTCGAGGCAAAACGTTATTGTTAACTATAACGTTATTTTAAGCTATAACGTTATTTTAAGCTATAACGTTATTGCTAGGCAAAACTTTATTGCGAATTGAAACGAAAACAAAACGAAATAATCTCCTAAAAACGAAAAATTTAAGCATAACGTTAAACGTAACGAAAAACTTGGGAGCCCGAAAACGAAACGAAAACGTTATTTTTTTACTGTGCATAACGTAACGAAAAATAATTTTGTTTTGCCATCACTGGCTACATCTCCGAAGTTTGGAGCTTTAAAAAAATGCGACAAATTAAGCGCGTGGGAAACGAACCGATGTTCGTGTTTTGTAATCGCTTCTTCGTCGTCGAGAATTTTCTCATTTTTTTCCTCTCGTAGGTATCTACGCATTTTTCCATTTCGCCAGGTGATCGATACGTTACGTGTAAATTTGAGCAATGAAAAGTCCTCCCCGAATTCTCGATTTAACTCTCATGTTTATTTTAAGCAAACTGCTGATCTTGGCCAAACTTGAATGTCGAAATGGAATTTTTCAATTGAACCAGTTCCACGTTTTTACGTAAAAAATATCACGTGGTGACCGTCGTAATTATTAATTACGACGCGAAAATTATAACGATTATTTCAACATGGCGTCTAATTTCCTACTTACGTAATACATTCGTACTGTACCTGTTTTGAGGTGGTTACGACTGACTACAGGTCCAACTGGCGCAAGTACATGGTTGATTGAAAAGATTGCTCTCTCACTCCCAACGCGATGGTGTTTTTTTTTTGGTAAACACTGAATGAGCGAGTCGACCGAGTGAACGAAATTCTCATACTTTTAATACGATCTTTCGACTTGGTCGCATTTTCAGCTGCACAGATTTTGTGTAACTTTTTCCAACGTTTGACCATCCGCAGAGTTTTCTTTTTTCGCTGTCCGCTAGAGTAATTCGGGTTCGAATTGGTCGAGTGGAAAATTAAAAATGAAAGAGTTTTCTTGTTAGAGAATTGCCATATACGTTTACTTACCTACTTTATTGACTTCC
Organism: Trionymus perrisii; assembly: GCA_900050545.1. NCBI lineage: Eukaryota > Metazoa > Arthropoda > Insecta > Hemiptera > Pseudococcidae > Trionymus > Trionymus perrisii. The sequence continues at coordinate 11,578 of FIZV01001678.1, read as the reverse complement.
AGTACCTTTTACCCTTTTTGGAGTTGATTTAAAAAATAAAATAAATGAGTATTTTTTCTTTTATACTCTCGTATTCGTACTTATTGTGTGATCAGAACATGTTCCAAGGATTATTCAGCATTAAATTCGAAAAGTTTTGTTTTGGGAAAAGAATCGAGATGAATGAACTTTAAAAAAAAAGAAAAAAAAATCGAGACTTTTTCTCGCCGAAAACTTTTAAAAACGATCTGGAACAAAACTTGTTCTTTAACAAATATTTTTTAAAATTTCCTGAAAGTTTCATACAAAATTTAAGGAAACTGCATTTCTGAAAAATTGAAAAAAAATCTTTTATAATGTAGTTCAAAATAAAAGGTTTTAGGAGAAATTTGTGAAAAAATTCTGATCGAACAAAATTTAAGGAAATTGTTTCCAACCAATTTTAAATCATTCTGTTTGGCTAATAATTTTGTAAAATTTCGATCTGGTCAAAAATTGAACAAAAATTGAAGAAATTTGAATAAAAATCAAAAATAAATTTTTTAAAAATTGTGGTAAAAATATTTTAAAAAATTTATTTTTGAACAAAATTTAAGGAAGGTGTGTTTAATAATATTTTTGGAAATTTTGGAAATTTTTCGTGCCCACAAAATTCGAGGTAATTTTTCCCAGTGAAACATGAAAAAAATTGTGTTTGAATTAAAATCGAAAAAATAAATTCTATTCGAACAAAATTTAAGAAAATTTTTGAAGAAATTTTGAAAAACAAAAAATTTGAACAAAAAATTGAAGAAATTTAAATCAAAATCGAAAAAATTATTTTTCAACGAAATTTTAAAGAATTGTGAATTTGTTTTTACTAGAAGCATGTAAAAATTGGTTTGTAATGAAATTCATTTAAAATATTTTCATAGGAAGTTATAAAAGAAAATCATTCAAACAAAATTTGGGATAAACTACTATGTCCTTGAAAAAAATTTTTAATAGCGTTTTTGAACAAAATTTTAAAAAATTTGTGCTTGCATGAAATTTTGAATATTTTTGGAAAATTCGTGTTTGATTTTTTTTCTAGATTTCTGTTCGGCCAAACTGTGAAAGAATAGGTAATCTTTGAAAAAAATTATAAAATGTGTGTTTGAAAAATTCAAGAAAACAACTTGGAGAAATTCTATTTTAAAAAAATAATTTTTTTAAATGTGGAAGAAGAGAAATATCTGGCTTTTTCATTTTGAAAAATCAGCTAAATAAATTTTGCAAAATCACGATTGAACAAAATCATAACAAAAAAAAAAGATAAAAAATTAAATAAAACTCAAAACTAGGTATTGCTTAAAAAAAAAAAAAAAAAATCAGGAAGAAAATTGGAAAATTGATCTTTGACAAAATTTTCAAAAATATGTGTTTGAAGAAAATTTTGAAAAATTTCTGTTCAAATAAAATTTGAGATAAAGCATTAAAAATTAACAATTTTTAAAAATTCAGAAATTTTAAAGAATTTTGCAATTTTAAAAAATTTAGTGATTTTTGGAAGTTTTTTAGTTTTTGAGAAACTAGCAATTTTTACAAATTCAATTACCTATTTTTAAAAATTTGTCAGTTTTTGAGAAAAATGTCAACTTAAAAAAAATGATGATTTTTGACAATTCCGTAATTTTTGTAAAAATAGAAAATCCGACAATTTTGAGAAGTTTGGTAATTTTTGTAACATTTTCAGTTTTTAAGAAACTGACAATTTTTGAAAATTTACAATTTCGTAAAATTATTGGATGATTAAAAATTAACAATTTTTGAAAATTCAGAAATTTTTGGAAAATTTTCAGTTTTTGAGAACCAAACAGCAATTTTTAAAAATTCAATTATTTTAGAACATTTATCATTTTTTCAGAAAATGACAATTTTTAAAAAGGGATGATTTTAGAAATTCTGTATTTTTTATAAAAAATAAATTGATAATTTTTGTAAATTAGTAGGAGAATTTCTAAAAATTCAGTAATTTTGAGAAATTTGATGATTTTTGAAAATTTTTCATTTTTTGAGAAACTGACAATTTTTGAAAATTTTCAATTTCGTAAAATTATTGCAGATAATATACAAATAGTTTTTCTTTGTTGTCATGAAAAAATAAATTTGTGTTCGAGGAAAATTTTAATAAATTTCATTTTGAAGAAAATTTTTGAAATTTCCAACAGCAAAATAAAAAAAAATAAAAAATGGTATTGTTCAAGGGAAAAAAGTGTATTTTTAAATTCACCATCTCGGACCCCCTCTTCCCTTTCATCTATTCCACTAAAAAAAGGTCTATCTTCTCATCTCTATCCTTATTTTGACATGTTTGGATTTTTTTTATCCGACTCGACGCCAAGACGATTCAACCTCGAGTAACATGTAGATTGATTATTCAATCTCGTTCCCCAGCGACATTTTTTTCTACATGAGAGTATCTGGCCGCTGCAGAGTGGCGGCAACAGCGTCGTATGTGATAAAAGAATCATTTTTCTTTGTAACGATAAGCAGGAAAACATTAATAATTCGATGCGATAGGTAGCCCGTATAATGTACGTCAAGATATACAGCGACGAAAGGGAAAAGGGAGACGAAGGACGCGGGAAAATTGTAAAAGAAAAAAGAGTGAAAAAACTGGGCTCTGTGTACGCAACACGATTCGTATAAATACGAGTATACTTGGGAGCGAGTGAGAGAGAAATAAAAAGACGATAAAGATAAATATTGTATGTGCTATGTAAACGTCCAAAATAAATTTTGAGAGCTGCCATCAGCGTAGGTATACGAAATGAAATGACGTGCTCGTAGAGTTGTTTAAAGTTATCGTCATAGTAGGTGTGTTCGAGACCGCCTGTATAATTGACTCAAGTGGTTAACCGATTATTTAACCGCCGATGGTTAACCGTGTATTTAAGGTTGATAATGAAATTGAAACTGATAACCTACATATTAGGTACTCGATGTAGAGCTCGATGAAATAGTCGAGTAGGTTAGAATGGAACTATGGTGCTCCATGCTGCGTCTCTTATGGTACTATGTGGTCAATTTAACATCTTTGACACTAATAATTAATCTCTGATGGTTATTTTATGTTTTCTTTTTCTCGCATAGGAATGGGGTGTTTCGGAAGTAAAGATAAGCTATCGAAAGAAGACATGGATTTCTTGAAGTCTCACACCCGCTACGACGAAAGCACAATTAAAGAATGGTACAAAGGATTCAAAGTAAGCGAATGAATTTTAATTATGATATTATACACGTACCCGTATTTGGCTATTTTTTGCCATGCTCGACTCGAGCTTCGGCTTCGACCTCGGTGCCCTGTCCCATTGTACAAGAATTAATGGCTTTTCTCTTACAATTCTGCCAACAAAGATGAGCGTTTTTTGCTCCAAGATGAGGGTTTCACAATAGGATTGGCGAAAAGGACGCATTCAGCTGGAGTATTCGCTCGTATAATAAATTATCTCAGGACGATATTTTTATTAGTGTTTGATAAACGAGCCTATCGAAACAAGGGCGTAATTCACTCGCTAGTTTTTCTAGTTCTGCTGTTTTAATTATGAACTTAGACTCCGCCCTTCCTCGTCCACTCCTCCAGACCCTGGCGAAATTTCTCAAGTAACGATTGTGGCGACGTTTTACGAACCGAGACGTCGACGAAGCTGCCAAGATGGTTTGGTTTTAGAAGGGTTGTCTTTTTGTTAAGTTTACGAATGCCGATGTCTTGAATTGTAATAAGCGTGGCTCGAGTTTGTTCGAATGATTTTTAATGTACGATGACTTCGTAGAAACTTCAGTTGAGAAACGTTACATTTTGATGATTTTTCCATGTAAATTACTTTGAAAATTCTTGGCAGATTCAAAAATTGTAAATCGTCCAAGCTTACGAAAGAGGAAGATGATTGGCGTATAATAAAGAATGAGAAAAAAATTAATTTATAAAAATTTTGAAAATTCCTACTAACAAAAGTTGAGTATGTACTATGTAGGTATCGTAATATTTTACTTTAGAAATTTACCTAATTGATGTTTTTGAAAAAAATCTCAAAATTCATTTTGGGAGAAAATCTTTTTTTTGTTTTTTTTTAGAGTGAAAAAAAATTTACAAAAAAATATCAAAAGTTGACAAATTTTTAAAAATTGACAAATTTTCAAAAATTAACAAATTTTCATAAATTGACAAATTATCAAAAATTGACAAATTTTCAAATTGTGAGATTTTCAAAAATTGACAAATTTTTAAAAATTGCAAAATTGTCCAAAATTTTAGAATTTTTTCACAATTGTTAATTTTAATGATCCAATAATTTTCTGAAATTTTAATTTTTCGAAAATTGTTAAATTTAAAAAAATTGTCGAATTGTCTAAATTTGTCGGATTTTCTAAAATTGTCAAATTTTCAATACATTGTAAAATTGTGCTAAAATGCAGAATTTTTTAAAAATTGCCAACTTTTAATGATTCAATAATATTCTGAAATTGTAATTTTTCAAAAATTTTCAAATTGCAGAATTTTTAAATATTGTCAATTTTTAATGATCCAATAATTTTCTGAAATTGTCAAATTTTCAAAACTTGTCGGATTTTCTAAAATTGTTAAATTTTCAAAAATTGCAATATTGTCCAAAAATGCAGATTTTTTTGAAAATTGTTAATTTTTGATGATCCAATAATATTCTGAAATTGTAATTTTTCAAAAATTGTCAAATTTTCAAGAATTATAAAATTTTTAAAAATTTTCGAATTGAAGATTTTTTTAAAGATTGTTAATTTTCTATGATCCAATAATTTTCTGAAATTGTCAAACTTTCAAAAATTGTCAAATCTGCAAAAATTGCCAAATTTTTAAAAATCATTACCTTTTTAAATTTTGTCGAATTTTTAAAAATATTGTCAGTTTGCCAAAAACTGACAAATTTTCAAAAATTGCAAAATTTTTCTAAATGGACGAATTTTTTGAAAATTGTTAATTTTTAATGATCCCGAAATCGTAAATTTTCAAAAATTAAAATTTTCTCAAAAACTGATAAATTTCCCAATATTTTTGACTTTTCTAAAATTCTCCAATTCACAGAAATAGGTAAGTGATTTTTCAAAAATCGTTAACTTTTCAAAAAGATGTGATTTTTTCAAAAAAATTGAGGTTTATAAAAATTCTTTAGAAATTTTTTGAATTACTAAGAATTTTTTTCAAAAAACAAAACAAAAAAACTTCCTTTTTTTTTAAATTTACAAAAAAAAATATTTATTTTTGTGTTTGTTTTTTACTTATAAATCATTACAATTCATTTGTTTTCCAATTTTTCAATTTTTAGTCATCTTCAGTTCAATTTCATTTTTTCAAAATATTTTTTTATCAACTTTAAATTTTATTTGAGTTTTAATTTCTTTCAATTTTTGAATAATTTTGTTGCTAGGTACCTTAATTTCTTTCCATTTTTCGTCTCTTATTTTTCTTTCGACTTCTCAGTTTTCTTTTTTTGTGATAATTTTTTTTTGAGTTTTATTTTCAATTTCTTCATTTTTCTCTACCTTTTAAATGTTAAATTTTTCAGTTACCTATTTTACTTGTTTGATTTTTTTCTTCCGAATTTCCAGTCGTTTTAAATTTAAATTCTTCCTTTCACAATTTTTTCACATGATTTTCTTATGGAAGCTGGAAAAAGTTAACCATTAAAAAAAATTGAAATTAGCCTTGAGGTGACTGAAAATTGAAAAATTGAAAAGAAGAAGAATTTACAAAATGCCATTAAATTTATTCTTTGGTATTTTTTTTTCATTTTGTTCAAACCTTATTTTTTCTTAAATGGTTTGAAAAACAAATCTGTGTAGTGGAATGGAAAAATTTCATTAATGCGAATAAGTGTTTTGACTTAATCTTTTTCAAAAATGTTGCCTTCTAAAAAAATCAAATAATGAAGAAAATCACCTCCCCTTCCCTATTAAATATTGCACAGCATCAAATCTTTTGCAACCGTCCTTTAGCACGGTTCTCCGAAATTCTAAATTCCAGACCAATTCCAACTCAAACCCTTCTTGTTATCACTTCACTATGGCTGGTTTTCTAACCATTCGAGGACCCTACAGAAAAAAAATCCTACCAGATAAGTGTTTAATAACGGTTGAATGCACATATTGGTCGATTACATATACGAACTCCGCCCATATTTTTATGACGTCACTATACATGGGTAAAAAGCGACCACTATAATAGGGATGTTTTCGTATACACAAGGGTGAGTGAAATGATAAAATGGAAACTGGGTGCCGTGTGCGTGTTCTATTTTATCAGATGTTACTGACGTTACCATTTCCAAGGAAACTGAAAGCTGTCTCGAAGATTATATCGAAACGTGATTCGATTATGTACGAATGCAAAAAGCTTAATTTCATCTAGTCATCGGGCCGAGATAAATTTTTTTCTCTTCTGGTTTTTTTCATCAAACACTTCGACCTGTTTCGAGGAATCTGCGATGCGAAATTCGAATTTTGCGTGACCATTTAGGATATATGTACATACGATACATATGTCGCCAAAACACGTATATCGTTTTAAGCGATTAATTTGCGCAAGAAAATAAAAAAAAAGCTTCAAATTTGTATTTTAAAATATCCGATCATCGAAATCCTATTTTCCACTCGTCAAGCGTAATCCTTTTATCGTGCAAAGGATAAAGGATACAAATATTTGCCGAACGAGATCCGTTTTATTCGTTATTCACGCCGTTCAATCGAATACCGAGTTATTCACGCGCGGTTTTTCTCTTTCTCTCTTTGCCTTGCCTTGTGATGGTGAAAACTTCATATGAAATTGATGATGGTAGTTTGATACGCAAATTTTGGAAGTTTCGTTTTTTTTTTTTCAACTGGATTTCATGGAGATTGAAAAAAATAAAATTGAATTTTAAAGGAAAGATAATAGAAAACACGAACAAAAGCAATGAAATCAAGAACCAGAATTAATTTCTTATTTTTATGAAAAAATTTAGGTAATTTTGAAAATCTAGAATTTCATAAAATTATTGGATCATTAAAAATTAATAGTTAAGTAATTTTTAAAAAATTCCCCATTTTTTGAAAAACTGACAATTTTTAAAAATTTAAAGATTTTTAAAAATTCAATAATTTTTGAAAATTTGTCATTTTTTGAGGTGTTAATTTTTAAAAAAATCATCATTTTTAAAAATTCCGTAATTTTTGTAAAATCAATTTTGTGATTTAGAGAATTTACAATATCCATTAGGCCTCCTCTTGCTTGTGAATTCCTACGTAGTATCTCGTTGTCTATAAATCTCACCGATTTTATGGGACCCTCATCCAGGATGTCACTCAAGAAATCTTCAAGTACATCTATATTCCTCTTGAAGAGGATTTTAAAGGCAGTGTCAGTTCTAGGATCAGCTCAGAAAATTTATAATTTTTAAAAATTTGCATTTTTTGAAAATTTTGCCTTTTTGAAAAACTTGAGAATTTTTTAGGAATTTGTTGGTTTTTAAAAATTCAAAAATTTTTGAAATTTTGAATTTTGAATTTTTTTTTTGAAATTTTGTATTTTTGAGAAACTTGGGAATTTTTAGGAATTGGTCGGTTTTTAAAAATTCGAAAATTTTGCAATATCTTTTTTAAAAATTAAACAGTTTTTGAAAATTTGTCACTTTTTGAGAAAACGACAAATTTTAAAAAAAATATGATTTTTGAAAATTCAGTAATTTTTATGAAATTAGTAACGTTTAATTCGCATCTAAAATTGTATAACCAAATGAAACTAAATATTTTTCCATTCCAATAAATTTTGACGTTTTTAGAAACGTTTAAACATTAGATGAAAAATACACCTTGTAATGTGATGAATATTTTGATAAAATGGACTCTTTGAAAAAGGTGTCTAGAATTTCATTTTATTTTCAAATGAAAAAGCCCTTGCTCGCATAGATATTGATAGGCCTAAGGCTTATCTCCTAACGATATACAGATACCTGTTATCAAAACCTATCAAGCTTATTTAAATTATCAAAAGGCAAGTGCCTATATGAGCGTGTAAAAAAGTACACCTACTCTGGGGCTGTCACGCTGTCATCGAATAAAGAGGAAACACAAAATGAATGCGTTGTAATTAAACTCCAAAAAAAGAATGGGTATTTTTTCGTTTGACGCGTCATATTTTGTATCTACTCGTAGAATATCGTTCACCCTTACTACACTTGACTTGATTTTCATTTTTGAGGGGAGCTATCGTCGTATAAAAGGATTTCGAATGAGTTTCGCAATTATCCAAGTTTTGACATCGTCACACGTTAATGCGGATCTAATTGGGTGATACTCGGATGTTTTGTATCGATTTAAAGTGCATCTAACCTAAGTACATGCAGTATCTAGTGATGATGACTTTTTTATATGAAGTATCGAATCGTAATGTTCATAAATAAGCAATACGTATGAAAATTAATGTACATTATGCATAAACGCATTTCTCGAGTCTTGTTAGTATAGATGAGTAAGTGCCAGAGCCAGAATCTAGTTCGGCAATTTTTTTCTCTAAATAACTACATAGAAATCTTCAAGTAGGTAGGTAGGTATTTATTCCTCGAAAGATTCCTATGAAAATGTTGAAAAATTTTCTTGGGTTCATCCGTCAATTGGTTACAAATGCGAAGAAAATAATTTTACTTTTTTATTTTTCCAAACTAAACGTTGAATAACATTTTTTCATCCAAGTCAAATTTTTAAAAATCTAGGTACTTAGATAATTTTTTTTTTCTTAGAACAAAATCTTTTACCAACTTAAGAAAGAAAAACCTTTTTAACTTTCTTAACTTTCTTGAGAAGAAATATCAATTCTTTGTCTTAACTTTTTCGTATCACCAAAAGATCGTAATATTTTTTCTTATCGATTGCGGGCGCTCCATTTCTAACATAGCTTTTTCTAGACAATCAATTTTTTGTTGCCTTTTAGCATAACTTAGAACTTTCTTCGGCGTGCAACTTTAAGAAATTCTTTCTGCGAATAATCTGTTTATAGTAAACAAAATCGTCATCCTTGACCACTTTAATTTGTTTAAGGCTTCTCTTCTTCGTCGAGGTGGTCCCTCAGAGGTTCTTCGATGTTCTTCACTGGTTCACCACCCTGATCTCCAGGGCCACTAAATTGCGGCTCGTAGTCTGATTCGGCGACGATTTATCCGGACCCCCTCACCAAGTGTGATGAGGGTAAGTCAATTTCCAGCCTTTCGCTTTCGAATTGTGATACTTTAAAATGAATTCTGATTTGCGATCGGCAACATTATACATCTTTGGGTTACATGCAAAATTTGCCGCACCTACTAATTTGTTGAACGCTTTTCGCTTCTCCTTCATGGTTAGATTACTATTGATTATTTCTTCAACTGCTGGCTCATTTTTGTGCTCTTCAAAGGAGACAAGAACAAGAACAAGAACCAACTACTATGTCCAAAACTCAACTGTTAAACATTTATTTTGATAAAGTTTAACTCTTTAATAATCTAATTCATAAATAATAAAAACCATGTATTTCTAATGCTATTCCTTTTTTTTTTTATTAAATAAGTATACAAATATATAATATACTTATAAACGCTTAAAAATTTTCATAACTTCTTTAAATCTAGAAGAAAAAAAATATCGTCCAAATCAAACTTCCAACAAACAAATAATTAAATTTCTATATCATTACCTGTAAACAAAAAATTAAATTATTTGAGTCAATTTTTCTTTAAAATAATTGAACTTTTCTTCTGCTAACGCTTTTGTGAAAATATCTGTAAGCGAAATTTTTGCAAATAATCCTTCACAGTACAGGTACCTACGTGTTCTTTTTTCACGTCTACTTTTTTGCTCATAAATCTCTTCATCAATGTCATCGTCGTCCAATTCAGAGGTTAGCTCGCTACAACTGTGTTCTTTTACACCATCATCAAGCACTAATTCCGCCATACTGTCTTCAACGTTCTTACTGTTTGTCATAGGGTTGACAATTTGACTATGCTCGCAGTTTTCTTCAAAAAACTCTTCATCGTAGTTGTCTTCTGATACGGAGGTCAGCTCGCTCCAGCTATGCTCTTCCACATCATCATCTAACACTGATTTCACAGCACTGTCATCAATGTTCTTAACATTTGTCATCGGGCTGACAACTTCGCCGTGCTCACATTTTTCAGCAAAAATCTCATCGCCATCCTTGTTCACCGAGCTGCAACTAGGTTTTTGCACAGCATCACCCATCACTGGTCCATCAGCACTATCATCCGAGGTACATACAGTCGCTAACTTTTCAAAATTTTAAATAATTTTGAAAATGCCCACCATTGTTTTCCAAGCACAGACTTGCTCGAGTAATAACTGAATTTGTTGTACACTGCAATATGTTTTCCTCCACTTTAATTTCTTCGCAACCTCTTACGATTTTATTCCTCAACTGATCGATATTTATTCATCTCCTCGGAAGTAGTCACGGAGGTTATTCTTTAATAAATAAAAATCGCTGATTTTTGCGCTGAACCTTCTGCTAATCGTCCTACCATTTTGTTCATTTTCAAAGCGTACGTCTTATATGAATCTTTTTATTATATCTCTCAAAACATTATTTCTTTTTCTTGTTTGTGCGATAATGGTTTTATGGCAGCCAATTCGTTTTTTGTTTCCAAATAGTCTTTATTCAACTTATCATATTCACCGCCTAATTCCACAAACTCTTCATTAAGGATGCGAATACTTCTTTATCACTGTTAAAGTTCCATGTTTTGTCTAATTATATCTTCAACCACAATTATCGGATCTGACTCATCTGTCATGTACTGTTCCAATTTGTCACTTATTTAAAAAGAGAAATATAAATCACTTACTACCTAGGTACTAAGAATTTGAGAATGAGACAATTAAGGAAATAAATAAATAATCAGTTTACTTTTTTGATACAGTCTCATCGTCAGAAAATGTTAAATCAATTATTTTTTTTGAATTCATTTTATAGGTAATATTGCGAAATATTGTAGCTATTTTTAAAAAAATATACCTACTTGAAGTTTGAAAGTAAAATTTTTCTTACCTTAGCGTTACTGCTAGCATTTCCGGAGGTGGCACCGACGTCCTTATGTTGGTCTCCCTCTTCAAGATTTCTGGCACAATTTTACCAACAATTCATCATAATGAAGCCATCGACATGCGGTAGTAATTAAAGAACTTGTTGGGATACTCCCTTAATTTTTGGTGCTTTATGTAAAAATGGCCCATACTCAACCTACAGACATTTAAGGGATGAATCCAGAACTTTCTTCTTTTTTAACTTTCTTATTTTTTCGATTTTAGGTGAAGATTGCACATGAGCCCGAAAATGAATACTTCGTGTTCACTCATCATTATCACAACTGCTTGTTACGTTTTGCTATGTGAACATCGCGTTCGTCTGTAGAAATTGATTTAACCCTTTCGACGTTCTCTTGGTTAGACTTTCTAAAATTTTATTATCTTTTAATAGTGTTGTAAGGCACTTCACCCGATTCACAAAAATGAAAAAAAAACTTGATTTTCCAAAAAATTCATATCGGAAAACTGAAATTGAAAAAAAAAATTATCATTT